>CAMOHE010027813.1:0-30970 GCA_946598075.1 Artocarpus hirsutus | reverse complement strand
TTTTGGGAAACAGAGATAAATAAATAAATTAGTAACCACGTTGATATTGAATGAAAAGAGATAAATGTTGCAACAAATAATTAGAAGGGTGGGCCCCAGGCATATATTATAGAACACAGTGAATCCAATTACACAATCTTAATGATGCATAAATAATATAATACCATAAATCTACCAGAATCACATTCTAACATTCTAGAACTTGGTTATTATTTCCTGCCAACTAATAATCTCACATTTTTCCTAGCAATGTTACAGCATGACGACATCTAGACACAATCAACTCTTGGAAAAGTATTCTCAAAAAAACATTTTAGCTAGCGTAATTAGAAAATATTAACATATGCTCAAGCACCTATACCACAACGATGGAGCCTAGTTTTTTATGGTGATACAGTTTGATCACGTTTAACAAATTTGCGACAAAAATATAGCTAAACGACATAAGGAAGATAATTAATCTATATTCTAAACAAACAACATTAACAGGCCGATTGAAAAACAACAAGAGAGGACAAAATTTAAACGCGTCGACAAAAATACAAGAACCTTCTATTGTACTATATACGACAATAAACTTGTTAAACGACAACATTCTTGGATAAACGATGTGATGAACATACATGAACAACAATACCATTAACTAGTAATAACATTAATCAGCCAGAAAAAACTTGCAAGGCCACTCCGTTAGTTAATTATTAGAGAAGACTTGTTCAAACTGGTATATGGATAAAAATCGTATCTGTGTCGTACTATTAAATTTTCCTCTTATCTTTTAATAATTCGCCTTTCCCATTCCAGTTGTTACGTCTATAGTTGGTACCAAATAAGCATACACGACAATATACGCGATAGTAATTTCAATGAACGACAGTTAAAAAAAACGACCATGAATGTGAGAAATGAGACCATCAAAATAAACGACAACAACATAGATAAAACGGCATATTCCGAATGGACGACACAGACCTTAGAAAAGTCAACATGATCGATAGTCACCCTTTTTTTGGATGAATCGACAGTCACCTTGAAAATGTCCTAAAAACAGAAAATAGTAAAACAACAACAACAGTAAAACGACAAGCCAAGTAATATCCCGAGCAATGAGTTTACGTTTCTACTGTTAACTTCGATCAAAATGCGTATTATGGTAAGTTCCTATTTTCTAGTCAGAACTCTTTCTAGACTCTATGATTTTTCTTTTGATCTAATAAAATATGAGTTGGAGGCTTTTGTAAGATAGTTGTCTCAACAGTTGACATGTATGACGTTACTTTCATCCGAGTTGTCTTATTATCTTATCAGTTTAATCTAAAAAATTTAAAAAAAAAAAAAAAAAAAAAAAAAACCTAAAACACATAGGGAGGAACATACCAAAAAAAAAAAAGATAAAGTAATCCTTCACTTTTTAAGATAAAGTATTAATGGAACCAAATTGAACATTTACCATAGCATCTGTTCCCTGCTTGTGAAAATCCAAAGGAAAGGGATTAAAGTTATTACTATTGCTTCGCATACGAGGCAGAATAAAGAGTAAAGATGCATTAATTTTCTTACATTCCACGCAAAGAGATTAGCTTAAACAAAGAAATGATAAGAAAAAAAAAAAGAATTAGGAATCAAAATGAGAACCTTCTTTGATTCAAATTAACATATAACAGAATCATGTAACCTTTTTTGTTTTGTAAATAGATAGCAAAAATGGCTTACCAAACGTGTTTTTTAATTAAAAAATGAAAATAAATCAGCAGAAAGCATTTTTATTTTTTTAACAAAAATTATAAACAAAATGTTACAAATGGGGCCAATTTTTTTTTTTTTTTTTTTTTTTTTTGTAACACTCGAAAGATGTAGTCTACTACCGTGACATTCAACTTAATTGCGTGTTATAAAGTTGCATAAAAAATATTGTACACGTCAAATGATATATCTGCCTGAATACTCTAGCTTAAAAAATAAAAGTGAGGAATGAGAGGTATACTTTCCATCTTTTAATAGGGAATCCTTGATTTTTTGAGCTAAAAGTAAGCAGGGAATAGATTGAGAATATCTTTGAGAATACAAAAGGTGTAAAGAACGATTGTAGAGAAAGTTATCCTATGTGTCGACAATACGTTAACCATAAAACAAGTAGTAAAGCTACAATAATATTATTACGCTCTAACTAAAAAGACTTACGGGAAAAACATAATAAAGAATGAGGAAGCAAGAGAAGGAATAAAGAAAACTACGTGAGATTTATCCTTTCCTCTTCAGTGGCAAATTATTAGACTTCTTCTTAATTTCTCAACTAAAGTAAATGAGAATGGATTGCAACAAAAGTTTTCCAAGCTAGTTCTTGTATTATAATTACATAAGTTAATTTAAAATATAACAGCCAAACTAAAATTGAAATTTTTCTACATTAACATTTTCTAACAAATAATTGATAAATAAATGAACTCTGCAGTTGCAAGGAAAAAATACAACAGTATTGATCCTTGCGTGGGAAAAAAATACCCAACTATTGGATATTATAATTATTTATGTCTAGCTTGAGACTTCCAAATTTACCCAACTCATATCTAGCTGGGTAGAAGTACATATACCATGCCTTTTGTTTTCTAATTAAAAAAAAAATTATATGTAACAAATCATGTAACGCTTTTCTAAAAGTTTTTTAAGTTTTCTTACTTTTCTATCTGTAGGATAGGAATTTTGAACAATTGTTAAGGTCAAAATTGAAGGTTGATTAACAGAAAATATATATTTGTGTATTAAAACCAACCTGAAAATATACATTTAATTAAATCGAAAACCAAATGTATTGAACAACCTAAAATACAGAGTATAAAAGATAAACACAACTTCTAATGATGTTTTTTGAACATCTTTGTCACGTTATGTGCTAGTGTGGTTTATTGCTCTTGATTTCATCGCTACTCTTCAAAAAAGATTAGGCCATTCCTTCTTTTTTTCATATTCTTTGCTTAATTATTCATGAGTGTTTTCATTTCTTTCCTTTAAAAAAGATCTTTGACGAAGCATATATCGAAGAAGTGTATACAAGACTACTTCCGGCCAATTCTTTCGAATACTTTTCCCCTCTAAACATCCATTTTTATTATTTGATCTCGTTGTCATTGGTTATAACTTTTTTATCCCTGGTGCCTCTTCTAGACTTCGTGATTTTTCTCTTAATCTAAGAAATTTGAGTGGGAGGCTTACGTAAGATAGTTGTCTCAACAGTTGACACATACTATTTTAGTTTGATCTGAGTTGTCTAATTAATTTATCAGTTCAATGTAAAAAATTTTTAAAAAATCCCTAAAAACTAAAGGAGGAACATTTAGAAAAGAAAACGAAGTACGAAATGAGAACTACCCTTTCTTTCTTTATCAAGGAATCCTACACTTTTTAAGCTAAAGTATTGGAACTAAATCGAACATTTGCCATAGTATTAGTCCTTTGCTTGTGGAAAAACCAAAGTAAAGGGATTAAAAATACTACTATTGCTTCACATACGAGGCAGAATAATTAGTAAAAGATACTTTAATTTTCTTACACTCCACATAAAAAGATTAAGAAGGAAAAAAAAAAAGGTAGGAATCAAAATGAGAACCATCTTTGTTGCCAATTTTATATATATATATATGTAACAGAATCATGTAAACTTTTTTAATCGTTTCATTCAGATTTGTTGCATTCTAATAAAAGACCATCTTGAGTAGTGTAAATAAAGACCATCTTTATCTTGTTGAAATGGTTGCATTCTAATAAAAGCTAAAGATTGCAGAGTTAGAGAATCTGTTGGCTGTGTAGTATATAATTTTTTTAATTAAAATAGATTCTGAGATGCAAAATATTTATCTATATATTTATTTGTTTGTGTATAGACGTATCAATTGCTTTACATGGTGTTTGAAATACGCAGCAAATAAATTTTGACATCTAGATTCAACCTTTTGCTCAATACCTATTTCCTTTCTTCCTCTTTAGAGATGTTTTTGTTAATTACATTATTAAATATCATTGATAAGAACATCATATTCAGTACAATTCTCAGAGAAAAAAGGCAACGAAAAATACATAAATAATAATAAGCAATTGTCATTTGTACAGTTGAAGAATAATATATGTCTCTTCTGTATTAAAAATTAGCTAAGTGAATTAAAAGGTAGAATAATACATGAGGTTCAAAAAAGGATAGGGAAGGACCAAAAGCGCACTCAGCTCAAATGACAGCCGTTATTTCCAGGAAAAGCAGGGGACAGCTCGGCAGTAATGAAGTCCTCAAGGACACTCCAAACGAAAGAAAAGATGAGGAAACCAAGGATGCATGGCGAAGAGGGGTCTGTCTGCTTGGACTGCGGGCTCCTTAACGTGACTTCTAAATAAATGAGGAAGATGAGAGGAAGTAGGGTAGACGTCTTTAGATTTGGAGTTGCATTAGTAGGCTTGGAGATGATGAGAAGTCCCCAAGAGTCTGGAGAAGTTTGGATATTACTTATTAGTGGGTTACTGAATTTGTGAGATAAAACAATGTAGCAAAAAAATCAAATTCTAGTTCAAATCAGTAAAACAAACAATAGGTTAAGGTTTTTCTCTTTTAGGTTTAGAATCATAGTCAAGATCAATCACAAATAGACAACTTTACATTTAATGAGGTATCCTTGTGTGAAAATTGTATGCATTGGTTCAGTTGTGACTATTCTTCAAATAGCACCATTGTCTTTGTTTAATTTTCGAAATTATTACGTGGGTGCTTGAAAAAATGGTGGGAATCAGTGATGAGAACCACTTTTACTGTAGCATGTGAGAGTTTTACACTGTAGCAATTTTTTTTATTGATACTGTAGCATATGAGAGCTTTTTACTGTTTATAACTGATTTTGTGGTCGGAACCAGTGGTTCCCACCACTCCCAAACAGACCATACATAATTCATGTCTTGTTTTATAACACCATGTTATTCCAAAATATAGTATTCAAATGTTTGTTGTATATTGAGTGTAATTTGCCACAAAAGAGTCTCTAGCAAACTTAAATAAGTGAGAGCAAATAAAACCTTTAAAAAAAATGCTCATATACGTCTCAAACATATTTTCATTTTTCAGAATTTCTTAGCCTTTATTCTCTCCTTACACGTAAAATGCACCAACATTGTAAGCATTCCTTTGTTTAATTCAGAACACCAATATGAGACTGAGGAGATTGCAAGGCAGAAAAAACGTCCGTAAAATGACCGGTGATGGTTGCATCAACCGTTGACATGTTTAAGTCATTTTGATCTGAGTTCTCTAATTATCTTATCAGTTCTATATAACATTAAAAAAAAATCCCTAAAATACAGAAAAAGGAACATATTCCAAAAAAAAAAAAGTAGGAAATGAGAACTACCCTTTCTTTCGTCATCAAAGGAATCCTTTACTTTTTAAGATAAAGTATTAATGGAACTAAATTGAACATTTACCATAGCATCAGTTATTGCTTGCGGAAAACCAAAGTAAAGGGATTAAAGCTATTACGATTGCTTCTCATACGAGGCAGCATAGATACAATAATTCTCTTACACTCCACGTTAAGTGATTAGCTGAAACAAAGGTAGTGATAAGAAGAAGAAGAAAACACAAAGGTAGGAATCAAATTGAGAACCATCTTTGCTTCAAATTAATAACCTTTGTTTTTCTTCTTTTTTAAAAAAAAAATATAGATAGCAAAAATGGCTTACCATACGTGTTATTTGTTAAAAAAAATGAAAATCAATTAGCAGAAAACATTTTATCTTTTTTAACAAAAACTATAAACAAAATGTTGCATATAGGGCCTCATTTTTCTTCTTTCATCAATTAGTATAAACAAAACTTAAAAGAATAGGAATGGTCTTCAGCCTTTCAGTACTACATGTATGCAATTGTAACATTTTTTATTCGACATTATAACATTGTTTGTGTATTCTTGTAACACATAATTTATTTTAACGTAACACTTGAAAGATGCAGTCTACTGTTGTTACATTCAACTTAATTTTATATTACAAAGTTGCATGAAAGATATTGTACATGCCAAATGGTATATCTGTCAAGCTGAATGCTTTAGCTTCAAAAATAAAGGTGAGGATTGAGAAGTATCCTTTTCTTCTTTTAATGGGGAATGCTTGATTTTTTTTGAGTTAAAAGCAATTGGCGGATAGTTTGAGAATATTTTTAGAATGGAAAAAGTGCAAAGAATGATTGTAGAGAAAGTTATCTTTAAGTATCAACAATACATAAGCCATGAAACAAATAATAAAAGATAATTATTACACTCTAACTAAAAAGATTTGAGGGGAAAAAGAAAAGGGGCAGGTAAAAGCAGGAACATTGAAAACAGTGAGATTTTCCGTTTCCTCTTCAGTGGTGAATTGTTAGATTATTTATCAGCCAAAATAAATGAGAATGGATTGCAAGTTATCCAAGCTAATTCTCGTATTATAATCGAATAAGTTAATTTAAAATATAAGAACCAAACGAAGTAAATTGAATTTTTTTTTCTGAATTAACGTATTCTAACGAATAATTGATAAATAAATGAATTGTGTAGGTGCAAGGAAAAAAAATGCCAGTATTGATCCTTGTGTGGGAAAAAAATACCCGAGTATCGGATATTAAAATTATTTTTGTTTGGCTTGAGACTTCCCACTTTACCTGACTCATGCATACCTAGCGGGGGAAAAGTACAACATACCGTGTTTTTAATTTTCTAATTAAAAAAATTATATGTAACAAAATCATGTAACCTTTTTTCTTTTTTCTTTTTTCTTTTTTTTTGAAAATAGAGAATAAACATGGCTTAGCAAACTTTTTTTATTATAAACATAAATAAATCAGCAGAAAAGATTTTTATTATTGCAAATAAAATGTTGCAAATGGAGCTTATGTTTTCTTCTTTCTTCAATTTATATAAAACAAAACTTAAAATAAAAGAAAGAAGATTGAAAATTAGGAATGGTCTTCAACTTAGTACACAGTATGTAATTGTAACATTCTTCATCTTTGACATTATAAATTTATTTATGCATTTATGTAATGTTTAATTTATTTTAATGTATCACTCAGCAAACGTATTTGTTTTTATATTCACCTTGTTTCAGTGTTGCAAAATCGCACGAAAAATATTGTACGCACCGAATGGTATATCCATTGAACTGATTTACAAGAACTATCCTTTCCTTCTTATAATGGGGAATCCTTTTTTCTTTTTCTTTTTTTTTTTTTTTTTTTTGAGCTATAAATAATTCAGGATAGATTGAGAATGTCTTCCAGAATGGAATTGTAGAGAAAGTTATATCCAAAGTGGTGACCATACCTAAGCCATAAAACAAATAGTAAAAGATACAATAGCATTATTAATATATGTTTCAAAGCCCAGAGAGATACTTATTCTTTACCTTTTTTTTTCTTCTTTGTTTGGATGGAAGAATTCATTTAGCTCCCCTTCCCAAAAAAAAAAAAAAACAGTAATCATGCATACATATGTAAGGGTACACTTTTTAATGTACAAACATATATATACACCACATATAAGCTTTACGGCGAAAATTCCATTAAAAAGAATATAGTTACAGAGACATCCTAGTTTATTTTTGTTGTATTTAATTTAACGAGAATATTTTAAAGAAACTTATTCGTAGTGGCATTTACAAATGACGTCAGAGGTTTAAATATAAATAGAAGGCCGTGCTAGAAGTACTAGACCGATATTACTACCAAAGATTTCTTCTAATATATATAAATGTATATATATATATGTATATATATTCAATTAATTGAGAGAGAAATGGAGCCTAAAAGCATTCAGCATTTCAGTCACAAACATGTTTTGGACTTCCAGGGCTACAGCGAAGCCTCCTGCAGCATATGCAATCGTTTAATCCGACGGCATCAACGTAGATACTTTTGCTGGGGGTGCGAATATCACATCCATGAAGAATGTGGTGAGTTTCCAGAACACATCAACCATTCATTGCATCCTCTCCACCCTCTCAAGCTTGCAAAGAGGTCATTAAACGACATTACTCGCTGCTATTACTGTGAGAATCCCTTCAACAATGAATATGTTTACGGATGTGATGATCAGCTCTGCTCTAATTTCTACATGCATGGATCATGCGCCATGATCCCCCTGCTGACCATACCGTCCCACGTCGATGGCGACCAAGATCTCGGGGTGCTTCAATATGTTTGCCATCAGAAGCCGATGACCTTGGTGGAGCATCTAGATGATTATAAAAGAAAAGCTAAATGCTTTGGATGTCAATCGGACTGGTCATTGAGTTCAGCCTATTCTTGTACGTCCATAGAGTGTAAGAATTTTCTACATAAATCATGTGCAGAATTACCACTGAAAATTCAACATCCTTTCCACTCATACCATCATCTCATACTCCAGGTCAGTAAGCCCCAATCTTGCCATTCATGTTGTAAAAAAGATTGTAGGCTCATTTTCAGTTGTCCTGAAAATGGGTGTGACTTTAAGCTGTGTATAGAATGTCTTTCTCTAAACACAACTATAAAATGCCGAAGTCACGATCATTTCCTTTCTTTAGTAGAAAAATCATCCTGTACAATTCAATGTGATGCT
Source organism: Artocarpus hirsutus (assembly GCA_946598075.1). Taxonomy (NCBI): domain Eukaryota; kingdom Viridiplantae; phylum Streptophyta; class Magnoliopsida; order Rosales; family Moraceae; genus Artocarpus; species Artocarpus hirsutus. The sequence continues at coordinate 22,367 of CAMOHE010027813.1, read as the reverse complement.
TGTCAAAAATCTTACAAAAACCTTGTGCCCAACGAAATTAATCAAACTCAATCCTTCTTGTTTCGTTGCATGAACTGTGTTTTCAACTATCATTTTTTATGCGGCCCACTACCATCTGTTATCAAGTGCAAGTACCACATACACCGTTTGATTTTGTCCGATCATTCAATCACCAAAGATGGTTTGGATGAATATTATTGTGAAGTGTGCGAAGAAGAAAGGGATCAATCATTTCGTGTTTATTATTGTCAAGAATGCAAATATGCTGCTTACATACACTGCTTAATTTCTGAGGTATGCTAATGTTTAGAAGTTTTGCAAGAATAATTTTAGTGCAATATACATACATACATACATATATATATATATATATATATATATTCACACACACATAGAAGCACAACCGTGATCTCTATAATAAACTACTGCGGGTGTGTGCTATGTTTATCCAAGGAGGGAACAATGAAATTTCATTAAAAATTAATCTTAGATTTGCAAGTTTATATTAAGTTACCATATCCATGTTTCTAAGGGTAATTTGCAATATTGATCTCTTAATCTTTATAAAGGTGATATTTTAGACCCTCTTTTTTAATTTTGACAAAATGATAGACTCTCAAAAGTTTGACAATTAAGCCTTCTCAATATTATAAAAGTACAATTTGAGTTCCGAAGAATGTGTATAGGTATAACAATGTTATATAATAATTAATTAGAAATGATCACATTTGATTGTATCTGTTAGGAAAAAATATATATGTTTAAATTTAATCTTTGGCTTATATTTCTCAGCAAAACAAAAAGACAAAAATACTCTTAAATTATGCCCAAAATAACTGTTTAAACTTTTAAATATCATCACATATATAACCACAAAAGAAAAAACTAGGACCGTCAATTTAGACACGGCACGATGACACATACGAAAACGACACGAGATAAACGGGTTTGGACTGCACGTTTATTAATTGTGTCATAAATGGGTTGGCATGAATAACACAAAAATAAATAGGTTGGATTCATGCTAACACGTTAAACACGCCTTAACACGTTTAATTAAACGGGCCGTAAACATGTTGACACGACACGACCCGCCCGTTTATAACACATTTAAACTTAAAAATAAAAATATTTGAAATATTTATAGTAGGTTAGTATTAATTAGATATTGTGTTTTTGTTAATTTTTTTGATTGGCTTTTTTAAAAAAAAATTTAATTTTTTTTTAATTTTTATTAATTGAGTCATAAACATGTCATATGCGTGTTGTTATCGTGTCAACCTGTCACGACACGTTTAATAATCGTGCTAATCGTGTCGTGCTGTGTGATGCGTGCTATAGGCGTGTCGTGTTCATGTTGGCATTTCTGGCACGTTTATTAATCGTGTCGTGTTCATGTTCGGGCTAAATGTGCAGCGCTGTAAACGTGCCAACACGAATACGGCACGAACACGATTATTGCCACCCCTAGAAAAAACAACATAACTTTTCAAGAAAAATAGATCAGCCACCCATAAAGTTTTAAAGGAAAATAAAATTTTTCTTGGAATATTTTCATACAGTATCTAAGAGTACTTTTGTCCTTCCATTCAATTTTTTATTTTTTTATATTATGCAAAAACGAATTATATGAGTTTTGAAATTGAAATGTATTTCTCAAATCTAAAGGTACTCTTTTAATTTTCAAGAATAGACGGGATATATTGTGGTGGGAAAAAAGGTCAAAACTAAAAGGTGTAATATTTATATATCCAACAATAATAATATAAGGTATATGAGCCTTTCGCTTTCGAGCCTTTATCGTGTATACTAACTCCCGGACTAAAAAAATTTCAAATAAATAGAATAACAGTTTCTAACTAATTAATTATTTCAAATTCTAATTTGTACTCTAATTTTCTCTAAAATGGAAAAATTAATAAATGAGTTCAATAAAGAAGCCTAAGACCATTGGTCTAGTGGTATCCTTTAGATGGTTATTTTTCATTTATAGAATGGGAAATGCTATAACTTGTACTATGTTTTAAAAAAAATAAATAATAATAATAATAATAGAGAAAAAGTTCAACAAAGATCCTCGGTAGATAGCATACGTAAATTGAGAAATGACGGAAGATGGCTGGTGCTAAAAGTGGGGATTGGGTTATAAGAAGCTCAATTAAAAAAATTTAAAAGAATGTACTTTGACAAAAAAAATTAAATTTCAATATTCTTATTTTCTATAAAAACAAGACACCTCAATAGAAAACCACAACAAAACAGAGGTTGATATGGGAACCAAGTCCTTTATCACTATAGATTGAGACTTAAGTGGTACATATTTATTCCCTGCGTTGACATAATAGATGATTAAAAAAAATCCTACCAAAGAGTGAGATCCTCTAGAGAAACTCCCTCTTCAACGGAACGAGATGCCGGAGTTTGTGATGAGGATGAGAAGAGAAGAAGAAAAAAAAGATAAGGGAAAAACCCTCTAAGGCCGAAAGTTAAATACATTATTAATTATTATTATTATTATTATTATTATTATTATTATTATATGTTTTTTATCATGCATATGTACATAAATTTTTTTAGTTTCTAATTGCCAGTATATATTTTGAAGCTAAATTGGACTAGACATGCTTGTGGTACTTAGCTTCTTTTTCTTTCTTTCTTTCTTTCTTTTTTTTTTTTTTTTGCAAAAATGAACTATTATTAAAAGCCACTGTAATTGTTACTTAATTTTGTTTAGTATTTGCTTATTTGTCAACTACTTTGATTAACGCAAGGGCAAGAAACCTAATTCGTTTGTGTGCAAGACTAATTAATTACTTTTGCTTTTAATAGCGTCTGACACAAAATTTGATGTACATAATTATCAGATTATGAAGGTAATAAAGGACGACACTAATGATGTGACGCTCCAGGCCTTGGGCGATGATCGATGGGCTTGGCATTGGGGCATGGAATCAGTGGGTCATCAAGTAAATAATTTGACCCTAAAAGACGTAATAGAAAGGCTCACTCAACAAGAAAGAGAGATGCTGATGGCTCCCTTTTCTTTTGATAATCCTTCATCGGAGGATTATCGAAGAAACAATTATCTACGTTATCATTGGAAAATTTCTCGTTTCAATATTGAAAGATCAGATGAAGATATTGATAGAGTTCTTCAGTTTTTCTTATTTGATCGTAATGATTTCAGCAGCTTCTTGTCGGAGCTTCTTTTTTTCACAGTTGAAGAAGGTTTATTAAAATTGTTAGATGACAAGTATTTAAGGCAACATGTAGAGGATGTTGATGGTTACATGGTGCCAGAGACGTTGGCTCCTGTTTTAAAAACATTGCTTCACAAGTATGGAGATCTTGGTGGCAAAGAAGGTTTATCATCAGCAATGAAGAGCATCACCTCTACGTTACCATGCATTGTCATCGACAAAATGTGCAAAACTAAGTTGGAAGATATTACAAGAGAGGATCTTAAGCACTGTCGTTTCTATCTAAGGGGAATTAGACGGATTACAGGCTTTAGAATAGATAGATTCTTTCCCTCCTGGGAGTCTGATTTTCCATTGAAAGCTTTTCTTGGTCTCCAAACAATTAGATATGAAAAAGACACTTGTAAAAATCTAGACAAGGAGATCATAGAGCTAGAAGCTAAGCTGGAGAGATGCAAGAAGAACCGTGACAAGTTCGAAACACATAGATCTCGTAAGTCAGGTTTCATAAAGGGGTGCTTGAGTGAAGCATCAGAATGGGAGCACAAGTATTGGGGTGACAAGTGGTTCTAAATATGTGTTAAAATATATTATACGTAACTTTCATCTTTACGCTTCTTGTATTGCATCTTTTTATTTTGTTTTCTGGGCTCTCACTCATTTTACTTCTCTTTCTGTGGATCAATCAGATTAGAGTAAATAAAAATCATCTTGATCTTGTTAGAATCGTTGCATTCTAATAAAAGCTAAAGATTGCGTAATTCCCATGTCTCATTAATAGAGTTAGCGAATCTGTTAGCTGTGGATTTTATAATATCTTTAAACAAAATAGATTTTGAGATGCAAAATATTTATCTATATTTTTATTTGTCTGTGTACAGACGTATCAATTTCTATACGTGGTGTTTGAAATACGCAGCAAATAAAATTTAACATCAAAATTCATCCTTTTGCTCAATACCTATTTCCTTTGTTTCTCTTTAGAGATGTTTTTGTTAATTAGACTATTAAATATCATTGATAAGAACATCATATTCAGTAAAATTCTCAGAGAAAAAAGGCAATGACAAATACATAAATAATAATAGGCAATTGTGATTTGTACAGTTGAAGAATAATGTATGTCTCTTCCGCTTTAAAAATTAGCCAAGTGAATAAAAAGTTAGAATAATAAATGATGATCCTAAAAAAGATAGGGAAGGTGGCGATGGTGATGACCCCATTAAGGAACCTTTATGTTCCCATTAAGGATCCCAAAAAGGACCAAAAGCACACTCAGCCCAAATGACAAAGCCATCATTTCCAGGAAAGCAGGGGACAGCTCGGCAGTGATGAGGTCCTCAAGGTCTCTCCAAACGAAAGAAAGATGAGGAAACCAAGGATGCATGGCGAAGAGGGGTCTGGCTGCTTGGACCGCAGGGTCCTTAACCTGACTTCTAAATAAATGAGGACGATGAGAGGAAGGAGGGTCCACTTATTTGGATTTGGGGTTGCATTAGCGGGTTACTAAATTTGTGAGAAAAAACAATGTAGCAAAAAATTGAATTCTAATTCAAATTTATAAAACAAACTATTAAGTTAAAGTTTTTCAATAACCAAGATCGATCACTTTTCGTGCTATTTAAACTCCAACTTTGTCCAAACCATAGCTTAACAACTGCCGCCATTGTTTAGTTGGATGAAATGAAGATGGTGATGGATCCCAAAAACGGAGTATGAAATCAAAATCTACAATTGGGCAAACAATAACAAGCTAATTTACTTTCTCCAATTTCGCATACATAAGAATTTGATTCAGCTCATACTACTACTACCAGCACCCATTGGCAAAGCTGTTGAATTTAACAAGTAGATTTAAAAAATTATAGCAAAGAATCCTACTAGACTTTAATTAATGCACATTTTCACGTTAACTAAATACACCATCACTACATTTAATCAGAATTCGGAGACATCTCAACTTGGAAGTTAAAAGGAGACCTCTTGAGTAACTTTCTAATGTATAAATAATCTATAATGATTAACTCTGATAGAATAAGAAAAAGCCTTGCTATTTGCTACCCAAACAACAGTCTGTTTACATATATAAGAAATATACAAAGAAAATCCAGATTAAAACTGTCTTATTCTCACAACCATCACCTCAAACTTTTTGCGGCCTAATAGAAAATCTGAAATCTCATATATAACCTAAAAATAAACATTGCCCCCATCAAAGCTACAAAACTGCATCATCACGCTACTATATGTACAAGAGAACTAGAGGAAACTAGAATTCACCTAAGTTTATTCTGAGCAACAGCTTGGCATAACTCATCCTCATAAAATAAAACTCGATTTGAAGCCAATGATTTACACAATGGCTTTGATAAAACGGAAGGCGCCATGCATCTGGCAGGTAGAGCTGACTCCTGAAAAAGAACAGCAGCAACTTGCCGCACCTCAGAGGCTTTGAGACGAGAAGGGGGCCGAGGACCATGCCTTGGTGCTTTTGGTGTGTGTGGACTAGGCATCCAGACACCTTTTCCCTCTCCTTTGCTGCAAAGATCATGAACATAGGTAAATGCACTTAAACGCGTAAGAACATGAAGTCTGACGAATAATTACTTTTAAGGACTTACCTTACAAATGGCCAATGTTCTGTAGGCCGGGGAGTCGTTGTTCTCAACATCTCCTGTCGAGACCGATCTGGGGTTGTATAATTAAAGTGAAATTGCCGTGCAATCAAAACCTGTTCGTAATTATATGCAGGGGGTTATCCATTATCTAATCAGAATGGGCATTAACTGAGGTAACTACTAACTGCCAAGCAAGAAAAGAGTGGGGGTGGGACTAAGAGAGGAACTCACAGCTTTTCTAACTCGCTGAGAAACATGGAAAACTGCCCTTAACTGGTCATGATGCAAATGGCAGAGTATTTTTACCTAAATTTTTGGAAAACAAAGATAAATAAGTGAATAGGTAAGCCCACTGATATTGAATGAAAATTGATAAATGTTGCAGCATATAATTAAAAAGGCAGGCATATATTATATAACATAGCGAATTTGATAAGAACCAAAGTACCTTACTATAGACTCAGAAACTGAACAAGAAATAAAACTTTATCAAGGATTTTACTGAAGATTACAAGGAAAAAATGCATACACCAAACCTAGGTAAAGATTCGAGAGCCTACCCACCTCTCCCAAGATTTTCCCATTTTCCACTAATCAGGCCACCTCCCCTTATTAACTAGTAATCCCTTATTTATACTACAGTACTCATCTAGCCAACTTGAACTAACTGCTGCCAACAAACTCCCAATCAGTTACACTACTAATTTCCTAAACCAACTAACAACTAACGTCACCAACTAGTCCTATCAAAATTCAATTGCAGAAACTTTATGATGTGTAAATATAATACCATATATAAAAAATCAAAAATCAAATCTTCCTATTGGCACAAACAATAACATAACAGACGTACATAGCAATGACTATTCATGCTCTACCAAGTATAATGCTTCTATCTAAGAGATTTAACTTTCGTCCTCCAGATACACGCTGAAAAATCTACATCTGATCATATTCTCCCAAAGCCAGTTGCCCAGTTATCAATTTGATCCTGTACTATGGATGCTGTAAGGCTAGATTCCAACCCAGATTCACATGTTAACATTCTAAGAAATTGGTTAGTATTTCCGGGCGACTAATAATCTCACAATTCCATAACTTATTATAGCACAACAAAACCTATAAACTAGTCAAGATTAACATCACATCTGCGGTAATTAGCAAAAATTATCACCCGATCGAGCACCTATACCACAACAGTCGGGCCTAGTTTCTTACGGTGATACACTTTGATCATGATTATATAGAAAAGGGAACAAAATGAACAAAAACAAGTATAACTCTGTTTCAAAAACTTTCAGCAACAAAAGTATTCCACATACCACCGAATTGAAAAACTAATTCAACATTCTAACTCAAGCAAATAATGAATAGAAATAAAACAAATTGTGAACGAGTGAATATAAAGATACCAGCAAATCCATGGGAAGAGACTCAAGCCGCGACTCCGATTGGCAAGGCTCAAACCGAGGAGTCTTCGGCGTCCCGAGAAAACTACTCTGTTTGACTAAATTGACCGGAGACAGCATCAGAGGGCTTTTATCGATAGCCTTCTCTTCCAAAACGACGTCACTCTTGGCCTTCTCAGTCTCCAACACCGCTACTCTTTTCCTTCCAAGATCAGTACAAGATTTCGAAACTGAGGCCCTGCTGTATCGAAGCCGAGCAAGAGCACCGGGCTTCAGATACTTGCTTGAGCCTCGTAATCGCTTTTTCTTTTTCCGATTCCTCTCTTTTGGAGACACTTTCCCCATTATATTTCCCCTCTTTCAAATTAAACCCCAAATTCCCAAACCCAACCCTCTAACTTTTTCCACCAATGCACACAAAAAGACTTCAACTCGTAGTCAAATCGTTAAAAACCATTAATTTCACCTGAAAATACAACGTCAAGAATCCAGTTCAGCTAACAAACAAAATCAGATCTACTCAAAACAAACCAAAATTAAAATTTTAAAAAAAATCCGGAAGAACATAAAAGAGTCAAAACCAAATTAAGCATATTACCTTGGTCAAGACATTCTCGGCAATCAGAAATCGTCCTCAGCCATAGTTCAAGTGCTCTTGCACAGAGAATTAGGTCCGAAAAAGAAGAAAAAGCTTCGAAAACGGGAAAAATTGAGATATTCAGAAATGGAAGAAGAAAATGAAGAAAGTTTTAGGAACAATAAATAAACTAGACAAAAGCACAAACCTTGAGATTAACCAAGCTCTTCAGAAGCAAAAAGGAAGAAGAAGAACTGAAGTAAGACCTAGAGAGATGGCGAGAGAGGAGAGAGAGAGGGGTCTGAGAAGAAAGCTAGGGTTTTGAAATTTATTTGAAATTTAGGGATTTGCCCGCCAAAAACATTTCACGAAATAGTTTTGTCTTGCTACAAAACATGAAACCGTAGAATGTCTATTTTGGGGGTTATAAATAATAATTAAATTTATCTAGCCGCGCATACGTGGCGCTCTGCTATTGGAGAATAATTGACTCTAGTCATAGTGGGTCCCATGTTTGGCCCCGCAGCTTAGGTCACTGGGCCACATCCGACGGCGTAGATTGCGTCGTCACTGGATTGTATCATAATTTGTTGATTTTATTTAATTTAATTTGAAAGATGTGAAAGATTTTGGGAGGGAAATGAAAAGGCAACGAGACCATTTGGGAGGGAAACGAAAACAGTTGAAATGACAATACTGCCATTGATGTGTACTTTTTGTACGGTCCTATGAAATTTCTCCCCTGAAAGGAACTGAATATGTTGTGTGGGCCCTTCATGGAAGTATTTGATTACATCCGCAATCTTGGTATTGGTGGGAGCTGAGAGCGGGGCCGTCCGATCAGGGAATACTCATGATGGATTTAATGAGCAAAAGTAGAGATTAGACCCTCCGAGGCGCAATTAATCACGCGTGAGTGGCGCTTCTTTTGCCTTTCAGGATAAGGGCATTGCAGTCAACATACGGGCGTTTCAGTATTTATGACAAAGTGCTTGAAGGAACGACGACAAGTAGCAAAAACGACATCAGCTCGGAAAGGACAGTAACGTTAAGAAACGACATCGATTTGAGAAACGACAAGCCCACCCGCCTAAGATACAAGACAGTAAAAAAACGACAATAACCCTGGAAAAGAACACGTCATATAATAAAGGACTTGAATTTGTAAATGACCAGTTTCAAAGAAAACAGAAATAACTCCAGGATCAACAAAACGATGTTTTTATTAGGATATTCGGGAGCGTGGTTAGAATTGAAATTTTTAAACTAAAAATCGTTGTATATAAAAATTTTATATTATAATTTATTTTTTTTATCATTATAGCACGTGAAAATTTATATTGTAATTATTAAAACTTTTGGTCAGAGTTAATTTTGCAAAACACCTTTTAAAAAAGAGTGACTATAGGCTACAACAACAACAAGAAACACATACACTGAAAAACGACTATACCTCTTGTAACAACAGTCAATAACCGTCAACATCACATGGAGAAACGACGGCGATTAAAAAACATAAAATTTGAGAAAGGGCAACAACCTAAAAGTGATTGCAAACACAAAAAGACAGCAACGACAAAACGGCATTTTATTCCGACAAGAACTATAAACATAAAATAATATTACAAAAATCCTACTAGGAAATAAGAATTAAAATGGAATGGAAACGACGACATTAACTGAATGAATGGGAACAACTAAAGAAAACAACATAAATGGAAAAACCATGAACCAAAAAACAATTAAATTGGGAAAACGACATCAACTTGTCATTTTCTCTGTAATGAAATACAATACCAACTTGGAACTTGTTTTAACGTCAATGTTGAATTGGAGATTCCCGTAAAGAGGCTAATTATTTCGCTTCTTAAACTTAAGCCTGAACGCAGATAATCTAATATTAAATCATTGGTTACCAAGTTAGATAATTTATTTTTCTTTTGGCAAAAAAAAAAGGTCGATTTTCTTGCTAAATAAATCATTCATTTACTACTTTTTTTTAATAATTATAGATCTACGAGCTGTAAATCAGTAGTTTAACTTTGTATGCATGTTGAATTTATTTATTTTACTGAATTTAATAAAAATTATTCGTCAGTGTTTGTTATTTTACTTTTTTTTTACCACAATTGTTGATCTACTATGTACAAATTACTAATTTATTATAACATCCTGTGAAGAGAGGCAATAACGCTCATAAAATTTAGTCGTTAATTTGTACTCAAATTTAGTCATTTCATGCAAGTGATACAAGTGACCATGGGCCTTAATTCTAGGTCCATAAAGTTTGGGATCAATTTGAAAAACAACATTTTTTGTGGTATTGGCTTTTGACTTTCCTTTTCATATGAAAAGTTTAAAACATTTCACTGATAAATAGTATAAGGACATAACTGATCCCAATATTTTTAGTCAAAGCTAGACAAAAAATATTATCTAAAGATATTTTGGTCATTTTAACTATGAGCAGTAATAAAATACTATAATGATAGTTAAAAAAAAATAGTATACCATCAAATCATTCTAAAGTTTTGCCCATCTTCCATCCATATAGGCCTAGACCCTTTTAGGACCACCAGGCCTGCTATTTTTTTTTTTAATAATATGTTTTTCCGTTTTAAAATACAGTTAATTATTTTTTTCAAATGTTTTTTTAAATATTTTTTACAACTTATTTAGTGTTTAATTTTTTCCGAAAATCTAAAAAGAATTTTTGGTGGGGTGGCTGCCTTTTATTTTATTTTATTTTTTCATATTTGTAGCCTCCTTTTTTCTGCTCTGGTTTAATGAAATCTTCTTCCCCAAAAAAAAAAAAAAATCACAGACTATGGAATAAATTCAGAGACTTTTACCAAAACTGACATTTAAAACTCCCATTACAATTTCAATAAAAGCGATGACATGGGGATTCCTTGGCTGGGCTTTGGCCTTTGTCCCTCATGCATAAAAACGCCAAGACGCCCATGTCTGGCTAGGATGGCCTTATCGTTTCTCAATCAGCCCAACTGCCCAATGAGTGACATGTTTATTAAAGGGGAAAGAGACTTTTTTTTTTTAATTTTTGGTTCATTTGTTTGTTTATTCTTTTCTTTATATAAATTAATAAAAATAAACAACATAGGGATCAAAAGTAAGAGGAAGATAAACATAGGCAAACACATGGCAGCCACCATTGGTAACGGCTGACATTGAGCAGGCAACATACCAACCAGCCAGTTCTCAACTCAAGAGTGGCCTTTTGTCCCCTAATTTTTTCCCCTTTTTATTTCCATCTAAAATGGTGATGAGTTCAATAATCTATATGATTGATGAGGAGTTGATGATAATAATGATGTTGTTTTACCATGATGGCAACAGCACGCATGCAAGTTATCCCAATGAAAAAGCTTTTTTTTCAATCCTCAAATTCCTCCCATATAATTATTTTAGACAATGTCCTAAAGCCTATCCAAGTCCAAATTGCTAAAATCGAGTTAAAAAAGGCCGAGAAAAATGTAATTAATTTAGTTGGAAAAATACCAAAAATAAATGAATAGATAAATAGATATTGGAAAGTAAAAGTTTAGGGACAAACTGGGCTAGGTGGACAAAGCAACAACAAAAAACAGATAATGAATGTATGGATTGTAATGTATGAAAGGACCACACTTTCTAGCCAACGGTTTTAAGCTTGAAAGAGCACAAAACAATTAAATAAGACTTATCTTTATTTTTTCAAGAAAAGAATCAAGTTATCGGATATTTAAAAAATATATAGCCCTTTGGGAATGCAATTCGAATTATACTTTATTGAGTTAAACTAAATTTGTTATTTGTTTTTATCTCGTAAAATTTGTACTAAAAATTTGTTAGTATTGCTATGGTCGTATAGCTTTGGACTATTAAAGAGATCAAAAGAGGCAAAGTATACAAATTTAATGAAAGTAGTTATAAGATCTAGCTATTCAAAATCTGACAATACTAGTAGGATGTATGAACATTTTTTTTTTCTAACTTATATAAATATATATATATATATATATATATATATATATATTCTTCTTTTAGCTGCAGACACCTAAATTGGTCATATCGTATGGTGTCCAAAAACTGCCTATTGTGGACGTAATTTTCAAATACGACATTGTGCCAGCTTGGCAAACACAATAGTAGTGGTCTCACAACCTATTAATCACCTTTTCAACTTCCTCACTATAAAAAAGTAAATTTGAAGACATGGAATTGAATAAGGTCCAAGGAAACGACTGAGAAACCAGCTTGTTAATTGGTTGGGCAAAGAATCATAATTGGCTATGCCATCAACCCCATTTTAAATTATCTTTCAATTTTGTTGCATTCTCAATACCACATTTAAATGAATTATAGCCCATCTAAATGCAATTGGAACTATATTTAAGAACTTTGATTTGAACTAATTGATTCAAAACACTTTAATAGTTGAAAATTTTACATTGTAATAATTAAGATTTTTACATTGTTTGAGTTTAAATCAATTAATTTGAACCAATTCTCTAAATAAATGTGTAACATTTTATAATTTTAATTAACTTTTGGTTCAAATTTCGCAAGAGAAAACGCTACAACATTTTTGTTAGAATCACAAAATATAATTCTAATAGCATTTATGAACAGAGTATTAGGCTATTGGTGTCATCAGTAGTGACAAAATTATGGTCATATTCTACGTTTTTGTTTGGATCAAACGAAAAAAAAAAAACCTTATTCTTGAAAAAAGGAAAATCTCTCTTACCATAATACCGTCTTATTAATGAAGGTAGTTATGATTTGTTATGCTATGGTAGAATATAAACATTCAACTTGATGTATTCTTGTGACAGTAGGAATAATTAAAAAAAAAAAAAAGGGGTCTCAGATTAACAACTTTGGTTGTATTAATAATGATGAATCTTTAGAACGTATGATTACAAAATTGATATGTTCATCACAAATCATTGAAACTATCTGGGAGAAATCATCCTCGTATTGAAATTTCTAGATCTATATGATGGTCATATTCGTCTAAATTAGCTATAAATTATGACATTTTGAATCCTAATAAAAAAATATAATAATTTGAGAAGATAATGCCAACTATAGTGTATCGTAAAAAAGTTTGTCAGAAAATAACATATTGTCATGCCACTACATTCGAAAAATACTATACAATAATATAATTATAAAATAACACAGCAAAACAGAGTCACGTTTGTAGCACTTGTACAGCGATGCAGAATTTGATAAGCTTCACAGAAATCTATAATAAAATAAAGTTTGCGTGTTGATTATTGATATTATATGCTACAAAAAAATATTAAAAACTAAAAAAATGAGCTTCTTGCTTATTTAATTATTCTTTGCACAAAAGTTTGGGCTTTTAAACATAATACGCCACCGCAAAAGTCGTTTTACAGTGAATAAACTGTAGTTCCACACTGAATTTAGTGATGAATTTTTTTTGGTGGGGTTTTTTTTATTGGTTAAAAAGCATCCAATCAAATCACATGCACGCCACTGCTTACACCAATTAGTGGCGTGTGTATTGACATAATAATTTAAAAGAACAAGTTTAAAGACATGGCATGAAAATACATTTAACTTTTTAAGGGTGTAAAATATTGGGAAAAATAGTAATTTCATTTTTTATTGTTTAACAAAATATAGAGAGTTTTGAGACAATGTATGATAAATTTTTTCATTATGTGTATCCTTGCTTTATTTTAGAATTTTTTTATAAATTATAAAGATAAATGTAGAATATTAATTTTACACTTATAACCAGTAAAAGTAATGTAATAATATTTTGAAAAAGTACTTATTTTTTGTTGGGACCAATCCTGCTAAAAGATGAAGCACAAACCCTAAAATTAACGGTTTGCCATATCTTAATTAAGTGGAATTTTATACCCGTGAACATTAGAAAAATATAAATTAGCAGTAGCAGCTTTAGCAGCCTTTTATGGCCTTTTTTTAAATATATGTTTATATTTATTTATATACAGTACAATGAGGGAAGTATAATTTTTGTTAATGTAAATAAAGCATAACGAGTTACATTAACAATGCTCATTTTACTATACAAAAGCCAATTGGCATATAGAAAAACCAACATAAACTAGAACTAAGCTATTTTATTCACAAAATAGTTCAATATAATTAAACAATAAACTAATAAGGTTATGTATGCAGAATCTGCATGATGGTTCAGGATATATTATATTGTTTTTAAGGAATAATTCTTGATTATGAATCATGATAGCTGTCGCATTAAAATCTTTTGGCCTGACCCCTTTTGTGTGTGTGTGTGTGTGTGTAGGATAAAGGTCTATTTCTAATTAGCAAAAAGGAAAAGGTCTATTTCTTTCTTTCTTTCTTTCTTTTATTTTTTCTCGTTAGGTGTGTTTGTTGTATCTCACGTGAATTTGTCTGCAACTACCCACACAGTTTGTCCCACATAATTCGCTTTTCTTTTGTGAATTATTCTTTTTAGGATTTTTAACTCTCACCAATCTTAGGGTCGTTTGCGCTTTATTCTTTAAACTTTAACTCTTATTTCACTCTATAAACTTTGAATTACTATCACTTAACGCCTATTAAAATTTCAGTTAAAAACAAATTGAAAATATCATATAACCTCGCGTAACATCACCCTTTTCTGCCTATTTTTAACATGAATTTAATAAAGGGGTTTAATTGAGACTACCTCGGAGTTTAAGATTCAGGTTGAGAGTTTTAATTAAAATCTAAAGGATAAAGTGAGTCTCACCCTAAATTTAAGGGTTACTTATAAAAATAATCTTTTTTTTATTCTTTCTCTTAAATTGAGAAGTATCAAGTTCTGTTGTCTTATTCTTTTATTCTATTGGCTGTCCTTTTAATTATTTTTTGACAACTATGTGAATTACTTAGTTATTTTTAATATTTTGCCCCATTTATGTGTTTAAGTTGTTAAATTTAAATAAGGTGTCGAGTAGATGACAAGTAGACAGCTAATAGGCAGATAAAATAGATATGCTATTTAGCAAAAAGTGGTTTTAACTACTATCTCAGTTATGAACAATAAAAACTCTCACATGTTATAGTAAAATAACAAATTTAATATAATATAAAACTCTCACATGTTATAATAAATATAGTTTTAATCATTAATTATATCACCGTACCAAACAGCTTAGAATCAACATATCCAGGCTCGCTTCAAAAGTGGCAGTAGCTACCAACGAAGTGAAATTTTGCTCCTTTATATTTTTACCGAAATGGTGGCCAGCTAACTATTCCAATAATGAACTTGGTGCCCTCCTTTGCAGAAGTTTCAGTGCCATGTTGTGCTTTCAGTGTGCCTAATGCCCAAATATTACTATAGCTGAAAAGAATTAATTATAAATGCCGTCACCTGTTGCCAATATCATAAGTGCGGGAACTGGGAAAGTATGTATAACACATATCCATAACAACATATGTGGTGTGAACCATGTCAAAAAATGCTAGAAATTTAAAAAGATCGGTAATGATTATAAACGGCATACAAATATGATTGTTATCATTAAAATTGCAATTTTATTATAATGAGCAATGTATCATATCATAATTTACAAAAACAACAAATAGGTGCCAAGTAAAATATTTTTAAATCATAATATAATAAAAAGGTAAATGGTTTTATAACAGCGATAAAAGACTCGTAAAAAGATAAAAGCTGGTTGAGTTGTGATATAATTGTTATTAAGTAAAACAGTGAGCAATAGACGTTCCTACAGTAGAATTGGGTCTAATTAAATGGTTAACAACTTTAAAAACCTAAAATTTAACTAAATACAAAGACAAGGGGTTTAGATTTTTAACTAATTTAATAATTAAAACAAAATAAATCAATCAAATATTATAAAACAATTATAATTAAAACTTGTTATAGGATACTTCACTATCACTAAACATTAATTACACATATAATCATAGAATTATTTCCAAGTTTTCAATTAAAACTACCAACTATAAATAATAACAAGCTCTGCTGTCCTAATTTTTCTTTACTGTTTAGATTTAATAAGACAAGTGCTCTATCAAACCTCTTTCTATCAAACAAATTAGGAAGAAAATCGCCAAGTTTAATCTAATGAAATCATTACGCGGACAAAAATATGTTGATCTAGGCAACAAACATGCAGAAAGTAGGTTCATTTAACTTATGTTGTATTCCACTTACAATCATATGAAAATTTGACCATAATCAATAATCACAATTTCCTACTAAGGGTTAAAACAACAAGACAATTACGGATTAAGCATTCCAATCTAGCAATTGACAATTCTCAAGTCATATCTAATTGTACACCTAAATATAACAAGAAAATAATTGTAAACATGAAATTATAGTGAAACACAAGAAATCTCAAGTTGAAAACTAGGAATTATTTATACAATTTCTACATAATTAGATTTAAGGTTTAGAATTCACTCATAATCAAAATACAAACTAAAATAACATAATTACAAAGGAAAATAGAGAAATAGTGAGAGAAAAGTAAGGATTTGGCATCGGAAAGCTGCCACCTTCACCCGAGCTCTCTCCCATGGTCGCTTCCTCCTTCTCCTCCTTATTCTCCTTCAAAAACCTGAAAATTTTCCTTTAAAAACCGTCCAAAGACCCTCTTTGGTTCTAAAACGGGGCTTATATAGGTAGGTTAAAGAAAAGTAAAAAAAAAAAGAAAGTGATTTGGGTCCAAAATGCAACCAAAAGTGTCGAAGGCATGGCCAGCGTAAGAGGGACTGCTAACAGCCATGGGTAGGAGCACTGGCACATAGTAGCCTTGGGTAGGCGTCTCGCACAAAGGATGGGCGTACTAGCGTGCGTTGACGGATGCTGGCATGGGCGAGGAAGGGCTACAATGCACGGGCGCACATGGGGCACTGCTTGAGGGGCCTGTTGGGCTAAGCATGCTGCACCCGGGGGCTGCACTATCACGTGGGGCTCTCAAATAGCATATCATTTTTGTCGTTTTTCATTCATTTCAACTCTGATTTGCGATCCGTTGCTTCCATTAGACTCCAAATTGAATGCTTGATATTTTGAACTTTAAAAATCTTCATTTTCATCTTCTTTATATTATTTAATATTAAAATACCTAAAAAATAAAATTACTAAAAAACTTAGACAATAAATGCAATGAGAAATTATGCAAAAATATAGCAAACTAGCACTTGTCATTTTAAACAATATTCTTTTTAAATACGTGTTTGTGTGATTCCTTATTTGAAAATTGTAGTAAATAGTACTTTTTTAAAACTTAATAAATAACAGATTTTGATAATATTTATACCAAATAGCAACTGAATGATGTAAATAATTTATTTAACCCATTGTTTATAGTGTGAATAATTATTATTTATACAGTAAACAAGTTATTCACATTGTAAATCCATTATTTATTATAAATGTTTTCAAAACTTGCTATTTAGTCTAGAAAGTTTAAAAAATCTATTATTGTCTTCATTCTTCCTTAATTATTTTTTCAATAATTCACTGCTTCTTTTTTTTCGCCTTGAAGGAGTTAGTCTAGCCTAGCTTGATTCTTTATTCAAGTCAAAAAAACTAGACACAACCAGTCTCGACATGGTTGTTATGCTAGTTGGACTGATGTATGGGCCAAATGTTCAGGCCCTGAATTGGTTTGTTTAACTTGACCTGATAGGGTGTTTGGCTCTCTAACCAACAAATTATATAAAGCTCTTAACAGCTAAAAAGTAAAAAGTTACTATAATATAAATGTAACACCTCAATCCCTATGGGGCCCACCTACGTGTTTTTATTGTAACGCCTCAACCCCGCATAGGCCCACCTAGCAGGACCCCCGACATAGTCAAGTTTTATACTTATTATTCATACGTGCTATCCCCTTTGAACACTTAAGCATCCTCTAACACTTAGAACCCAAAACTTTCTTGTCTTGAGTCAAGTGTTTGTACCAATTGGCCTTGATGAAAAGTGTTTATGGTTTTTATAAGCATTTATTGAAGAAATCAATCCAATAGTGCTTATAAAAAAGCAGTTGTGAAAATATTTTTCATTTACACTTTTGACTCTATTTAAGAATAGCAAGTTAAAAATTTCATCTATATAATTGAATTGCACTACTTATTATATCAATAAGAGTTTTTAACTTATTTAACTAAACAAGTTCAAAAGTTATTTTGAAATTAAAAAATAATTTTAAATACACTATCCAATTCCAAATATTGATTAAAAAATCATAACTTATGTTTCTGTTATTATACTATTTAAAAGTAAAATCACAACTAAGATCATTAATTGTATGAATTGTTTCTGTTATTATACTTTTTAAAAGTAAAATCACAACTAAGATCATTAATTGTATGAATTTGATGATAAGTTACAACGACTAATCAAAAATATATTGTTAGTATTTGCTACCACTTTTTGGATTCCACCAAACCTCACGCTGATATATATATATATATATATATATATATATATATATTTATTTATTTATTTATTTATTTATATTTCCTTCGCGAATCAACCTTTCTTTAGTTTATGAACAATTTGATTGTTTTTTTTTTTTGGTGATATGAACAATTCGATTGTTATTGTCTTCTGTAATGTGTCACTTTAATGATAATAATTGCTAAAAGAACTTTTTTCCCCTCTTTTTTAACGATCAAACGAACCTTTATACATACATACATGCATACATACATATATATATGTATATGTATACACATTTATATATTTGACAATGCAACTCAAACTCTAAAATAAACATAATCTTGCTGATTTCTCTCTTTTGTTTTTCCTTTTTTAAAATTCTTCTTTGTCCTGTTATGATATTTTAAATTGCGATGAATGGACGTTTTCTAACATGTATGTGTAGTTCTACATGAAATAATTTATTTCATACGTCCTCAAACCAGCTATAAATTTATTTTTATTGGTTAAGTTTTTTTTTTAATATAACTTCATTCAATTCAGAAAGAAAATAGCACAAACAAAATTACATAGACCACCCACCGTAGGCATCAATGATCTCAGATATTTATTGGATCCACCAGTAAACATCGGATAAAGTATAGGGACAGACCTGCTCAATGCTCAAATTAGATCTCATCACCGACTCGTTACAATAGATTACTACTGTTGATGGATGAAACCAATTGACCAAAATCAGAATTGCCCTAGTTAAAATGCATATAACCTGGCATAGATTCAAATCTAGCCACTAATCATCTCAAACAATGCTGCTACTCAGCGGGTGGGAAATACAAAATCAATATTGGAGTTGGGGAAACCAACTCCTTTATTACAAACCAACTATCACTACAACACAGAAAAATTGATCTTATTTTACAAACAATAGACATACAATAAGGCGAAGCTAAACAACCATTAAAGAACTCACTTTTGAGCCCATCGTTGAGGGATCGGTTCCCGCCATTTCCAACCTAAGCCACCCATCAGTGGAGCCAATGATCTTCTCTCCTTTTGGACTAACCGGCGCCTCCCCCTTCTGCCAGAAGCCCCCACCGGGGCAAGCTTTTGCCTTCTCCTCTCAACGACGCTATCTTCCGCCTAGGTGCTGGGCTCCCTCATTCCTTCGAAGCAGGAAGTGGAGAATCGATGGATCTTTCAGCCCCCTCATCCTTTGGCCCTGGATTTACCACCCCATCAACCTTTCCAGCCACCTTGTGTCAGCACCCCCCCCCTCCAGTCTTCCCTTTTCCCAACTCCGGCCAAGCATCTTCCTCAAGTTCCCAACATTTTGTCTCACCTCCATCTTCTTACTAGAAGAACTCCCACTTCCTCTTAAGGGTTAGAAGTCCGGCAGCCACCCCAAAGGTAGTGCCGACTGTCAGCCCATTGAAGAGAGGAGGACGACAAAACTCAGTAAGAAACCCTAGAGACAAGTTTTTAGAGAGAAAACTTCCCCATTTGTATATATTCTTTTTTAGTTCTATTGGTTAAGTTTTTAGCTTCAATATATAGGATCTGTTTGAAATAAGCTTCTTTTGCTTATTCACCTTAAAAATAGTTTTTAGACCCATTTAGGTAGACAAGTTGTTTAAACTTTTTGGTTTTTATAAGCATTTTTAAAATAAGTCAAATTTTTGGTGCTTATGAAAAGTCTTTTTATTTAATTTTTTTAATTTTATATTTGCTAATAACAAATTACAAATTCCTTAGAAAAAATAAGAACATTTATATTTTTATATTATAATACTTTTATAACAACGATAACTTTTAATTTATTTAAACAAACAGGATCAAAAGTTTTTTTAAAAATTAAAAAGTACTTTTTATACATCACTCAAACATTAAAAAAAAGGCACTAGTTTAAGTGGGTGTTTGGAAGAGTGGTGAGAACTAGTGGTGGGAACCACTTTTACTGTAGCATGTGAGAACTTTTACTGTAACATTTTTTTATTGTTACTGTAGCATGTGAGAACTTTTTACTGTTCATAACTGAGATTATGGTGGAAATCACAATTGCCAAACAGAGCATAAGTTTCTTTTCTTTCTTGTACTGCTTAAAAATAAAAAGTTGCATACTATTTCAAATAGGCCCTAGTCAACGGGCAATCACTAATAAGAGCAGCCATTTAATAAATTGCCAAAAAGTTTTGCCGCCTAATCCCAATTAAGACAGTTTTATTAAGCCACCAACCTCTCAAACGACTAGTCTATTATTTTGGGGGTGTTTGAAAAGTAGTGGAACCAGTGGTGAGATCTACTTTTATTGTAGTATGTGAGAGCTTTACATTGTAGTAATTTTTTTTATTATTACTGTAGTATATGAAAGTTTTATACTGTTTATAACTGAGTTTGCAGTGGAAACGTCAAACACCCAGTTTGTTGTTGTTATTAGTATTTTGTAATTTTTTTTTTTTCATTTCTATTTGTCGACTTTCCACTCGCCCATAATCATAAATGGGTTGGAGAGAGACAAAGAGCCATCGACGGGGTGACATTGAAAGATGGACGACTGGTGGCTTGGAAGTCATGTGCTACGATGTCAAGGTCACACAATGTGGACCCATAAATGGCAGCCGATAAAGATTCAAGCAATGGTTGAAAATATATGCACTTTCCTGTTTATAGTTGGTATCTTTGATGACGTCCTTATCCTTCTTTTATTTTCTATCCGATGAATATTGTTGTTCTTAATTTTCCTTTCTCTTGATTGTTTTTTCAATTAAATTTTGACTTATAAGTAAACTGTTTAGTGCTTGTTTGACAACCCGATTTTGACAAATAAATAGTGTAAAATTTTCAACAATTATAGTATAAAGTTTCACATGTTATAGTTTTCAAACAAATAATATTTTCAATTTCAATTGCTCTTTTAAACACCTTATTATTTACTTTTAATATTTTAGTCGTATTTATGTATTTAAGTTGTTACGTTTAAATAATGTGTAGAAAAAATTAATGTGGCGACAATAAGAAAATATGAGGACGAGACAACACATCTAAACTATTTTCTATCGGCTTTACCCCAAAAAACGAGGTCCCTATAAATCAAGAATAAAAAAATTAGTAAGGAAGATAGGGACGTAATTGAACCAATATCGCGAACCAAATGAAAGAATATAGAATTTTATATAAAGATGAAACATTATTTAAAAGGATAAAGCGTAAATTTTCTAAAATTTTATACACAAAAATGCAAAAAGGGAAAAAAAATTACGGAGAGCAGTCGGCCGTCCTCGTCGTCCGTAGATGGGCCTCTGTTGCTAATCACTCTGTAGCCCCTCTGTAACTAATTTACCCTACCAGTCCTCTTGAAATGGATTTCCATGTGGTAGTCAGCATGATATAAAACCATGCAACTGTGCTCCATTATCATATTCATATATGGTCAATGGCACTTCATCTAAGGAAAATCACCATATTTGTTTGCATGTCACGTTAAAACTTTTTTTTTTTTTTAAATTTCAAGCTATAGGTCAACATGAATGGCTTATCGATATGCTATGGTCTCATTTGAAAATAGCTTCTTAGAAAAATAAAGTTTAGTTTGTATTGATAGAACCAAATTCTACAGGATCGTTCATGTTAAATTATTGAGAAGAATCATACCAAATTGCAGAAGCGTACCTGAATTCATAATCTTGGATTGTTGTGGGTTATTGCCTTCCAATCCAATACGTACTCCTTATGAAACTTCAAGGAAGATGGGATTTCCAGAGAAGCAGGAAGAATGAAAACATACGTATGAATTGGGGACCATAACCAGAATAAATAACTTTTGTTATTTTAGTGTATTTTCAGTTTCGCCCATCATAAAATCTAAAAATTACAAATTGGTATCTACACATATAATATTTATAAAATAACCCATACATTATTTTAATACCCAATAAAGCCTTTTAACTTTATCTTAATTATATCACTTTAATTTAGGCTTTACTTTAAGATAGCATTAAATAACACATTTAATTACATATGTAGGCCCACATGAAAAATTATTTTCCAACAATCTCCCACTTGGGTCACATATGTATCTTTATAAAAATGTGTTAACCTTAGTGAGCTCAACCTTTGCTATCACAT
>CAMOHE010027811.1:0-20132 GCA_946598075.1 Artocarpus hirsutus | reverse complement strand
AAACAAATTGGCAAAGCCAAGTACAAGAAAACAAGCCAATGTATTATAAATACAAAGTATTATATTTTTTTAAGACATGCATGTTATAATCAATATCTCAGGTATTCTTTATATATGTTATATATGGTACATATGTTGTGTTGAAATAAAAATATTTTATATCTGGAGTAAAAATATTTTCTCTGCCGTGATGATGTTTATCGTAGTAATTGACAAATTTAATTAAGAAATTTGTTCGAATTTTGCTCGGAATAATGGCACATTCATTACTGAGGAGATTAGAGTTCTAGAAAAGGCTATTTTTAATGTTATGAATTAAAAATTTAGTGTAACACCATGAGTTTTAAAGTAAAATTAATTATGTTAAGTTTAATTATTAAGTGTGTCAACTGTAAATTTAGTATTAATTTTAGTTATTTAAGATTTTATCTCATCTGTTACATTTAAAAATTTGATTTTTAGGTTTAAAATACCCAAATGATATTTTTATACCACATTTTTTTTATATTTACTAAAATACCCTTGAGCCTTTTTCTTTTTCTCTTCCCTCCCTTTTCTCTTTCTTTCACTCTTCACGCTCTCTTTTTGTTTCTCTCTTCTCTCTCTTCCTCACGCCAACTCTCTCTCTCTCTCATTTTCTTTAAAAAATTTCGATTTCAAAGCTTTTATTTCCACTGATTTGAAGATAGAAACAAGTTTAATCAATCAAGTTTTTCATCTAAAAACTCCATTAAAGGTTAGTTTTCCCTTCGTCTTAAAATCTCAAAGTTTTTATTTTCAATTTTTTTTAGTTTCCTTTGATTGTTGAATCCGAACTTCATTGAGCCTAGATAATGTTTAATCTAAGTTTAAAGGACTTGTTTTATCATGAATTTAAGCTTTATTTAAACAAAAATTGATTTAAACAAGTTTTGATATTTTTCTTAGATTTTCAAATCTATTGTGAAATTGAGTTTAAATTTGAAGAAAATGATTTAAATTTGTTCTAGTATGATTTTTTATACTTTCTATATGATTTTTACGCTCTAGGATTAAGAAAACAGGTTTTAATTTGAATTTTGGGCTTGGGGACGCCGAAACCCAAGACCTGAAAATTTCTAGAAATTGCTTATTTGGCATACTGGATTCATGAGTTCAGCAGACTAGATTCATGTCATTGACAGGCCAGACTCAAGCCAGTTTAGTAGGCCAAAACTTGAGGTTCGACATGCCAGAGTCATGAGTTCAGCAGGCTGGATTCATGTCATCGGCAGGCCAAACTCAAGCTAGTTCAGTAGGCCGACCCAGGATGTTCGGCAGGCCGACTATGAACTTAAAAAATTATATTTTTCTTCTGGTTTTCAATGTTTAATGATTTCGAAATGTTTCAAAAAGGATTATGATTTTGGGTTATGATTATTTTGGGTCAAGAGGCACACTGATAATTAAACTGACATAATGATATCCGTTGAAAGTAATCTCTAATTTTAAATGCAGTTTTTAAGCTCTTGAATGTTGATTGGAGCATACGTTGAATTTTATTTGGAGCTTATATTATTGGGATTTCAAATGAGGTAGGATATACATATATTTCTATCCCTTTCTTTAGTAGCCCTTTTTAAACTGTTTTAGCTAAATGCTTGATTTTTAAATGATTGAAGAAATAATTTCTATCCTGATTTTGAAGAATTATATTACGATATTCTTTTTAGATTTTTAAAACCCATACAATGACCTTTTATCAAATTTCTTACAAGTGAATATTTATTTATTTTTGTCAAGATCTTTAGATTTGTTTGCGAATGATATTTTTATTTATGATTATTATTTTTAAACAAATCATTTTTAACTAATTATTCTACTGAGCCTTTCGCTCACGTTTTCTTGTTTTTTTTTTTAAATCCCCTTTCCAGGTTTGAGAAGGAAGGATGGGCCTAGGATCGAAACCTGGCTCTATGGGTCAAAATGGTATTTTCTTTGAAACTGTGGTATGATACATGTCCTATACGACTTGTCCTGGTGTTAATGTCATTTTTGTTTCTATTAATTGTATATTTTTAACTTATCTTAGAGGCGATGATGTTCAATATTCTTGTATTATTGAACCTATCCGCTACCTCTCTCCCTCTCCCCATCTCACCATCCTATCAAACATACTATAAATTTTTAAAGAAAATCATAAATTAAAAAACATAAAGTGCAGAAATAAAATCTTCACATAAAATATATTACATATTGAATACATATGTGTGGAGCACGTGTTTCAACTAATATGCATTAAAAAAGGGAGATAGCGATGAATTATGTATGGTGAATGTGTGTTTAACGGAGTCTTTTAGGAAGAGAGAAGTGGGGAGGATAGCTTTGTGGTAGATTTTGATGTCGATGATGGGAAATTGGAAGTTTAGGCCAATGTCAGTTTAATTGGAACTGAAATTGCACTGAAACTGTTATCGGTTCTTTCTTTGTTGATCATCATTTTTTTCTGTTACTGTTTCAAGTTGTAATTATTTGAAGATTTCGACTTTGATATTTGGAGATGTATCCTTGGCTCCAAACTAGTGTTTCTTGAAGAAGACGCTAGCGGCAATCATTAACAGATGAATATGGTAAGAGGTAATAAATGTATGGAGAAAACATGAATCTGAACTTTCATCTACACATTGCATTAACCTCCATCAAATTGTCTTTCCAATCACAATGAGCCCAATATAGCGTTCCTCCAAACAAAGAATATGTGGATTTGAGGTCGTGTTGTTGCTGTTGTTGTTGTTGTTGTTGTTGTTGTATAAAAGTTTTTATAAATAATAGATTTACCCTAATTTTGAAAATTAAAAAAGTCATGTTCCCACTAGCTTAATAATTAAAATATGTTATCATGTTCTTATTTTATAGGAAAAATTATAACTCTCACATGCTAAGTTTTTAAAATGTATAATTATGTCTCAATTAAATAATATATCATCTCTAAGTTTTTGTATTGTGCCACTAATGATTTTTTGGTTCCATCACTAGTAGTTGTTATTATTTGTTGCGAGGAACCAAATTTAGTTATGAGAATTGGTTATACTTTGATCTTTTTACTTCAAAAGCTTCGAAAGATTGTAAAAGATCTCACTAAATGTGACGCCCCGGGGAGCGGGTCAGTAAGTTTTGAGTAAAGAAGATGAAAATAAGGTAAATTAAAGAAATAAATGAGGTAAATAAAGAAAAAGTAAATAAATATATGTAGAAAGTAAATAAATATCATCGACAGTCACCATCACGTGAATGTCACGAAGGTGGGGCCGAGATCTTATCCTCATTCACCATTATATGGATGTTTACTGCGAAGGTGGACAAGTAAATAAAATACAAATAACATCAATAGAGAAAAGAGAGAACTGACCCCCTAGGCCTACCTTTTAGATTCTTTCACCAATGAAAGAATTCAACCAATCTATCCAATTAAAAAAACTTTGTTAACCTAAAAAAAAAATATTAACAAATAGTAAAATGGACAATTTAATAATTTGCACATAATTTTTTTTGCCATTTTTTCAAATCTTATTCTCTCTTTCCAAATAAACGAAGGATTACATAACCTTCTTTTGTGTATTTATGTAAAGATTTTGAGAGGAACAAATGGAAAAACACAAAATAAAAAAAATGGAATAACTGAATACAAAACTCTTTTGTATATTTATGTAATAAAAATGAGGCACATTTCATATAATTTTTAAAAATATAGATAGACCAAAATGCATGTTTCAATTAAGAAATGTGTTTGGTCGGATGTTATAATGTATCTATCATTATAATATCTTGATGGAAAAAAAGATTTTGATGGATACAATTTTTGTAAAAACTTAATTAAGGGTTGTTAGGGCCAATAGATCCACGAGGTATGACTTCTTGAAGAGTACACGCATTGGTCTCCGATTTGCTAATTGGTGATGATGTTGCTGAAGTGATACGGCAAAACCTCCAACGAGCGGCTGGAACGGTTAAGCCTGGATTGAGCCAAATAAGACGGCTTCTAGGACCCGCTCTATTGCCAAACAACCAAAAAAAAAAGAGAACTTGCAATAAAACATGAAAAACACAAAGAAATATAGCAATAGAGGAATTAGCATAAGCGGTGACAATGGAAGGAGTAGACAATGGTTGATGGAGGAATGGTTTCAGAAGGTAGAGGCAAAGCTATTTCTGTCGTCGAATTTTGTTTATTTTTTGTAGATCAACAAAATGAGAGCTAATACATGAAGTTCTAGAGGTTTTTTGAGTTTTTTTGAAAATATTCTCTAAGCCAAACGCGGGTTGCCTTCAGCGAAGGGGAGTTGAGATCTGTGGTTCTAGCTTTCTTTGTGTTCTCTAAAAAAAATGCTCCAGAGGCAAATGCAGGTTGTCTCCATCATTGGATTCGATAAAGGGATATGCACAATTCTAGTGTTCTCTGTGTTTGGACCGTCGACGGATAAAGCTTGAAATCCAAAAGCTCCCAAGGATGGTGATAGGCTTTTGCGAGGTTTTCAAGTGTTCTAGTAGCAATCTCGTAAGATTCGAAGAAGCCAAAGTGGTAACGGAGGAAGGACATGACCTCCAGCAATGGAGGCGACAAGTTTTTGGAAATTTTCCAAAAAATCTTCCAATTTTGAGGAATGTAAACTTTGAAGAAGATGTTTTTTTTTTTTTTTGGAATTTAGAGAGTGAAGATGATGAAGAATTTATAGGTTTAAGTCCCTCTGATGGTGTCTGTTGAATGAAGAAAATGGGGGCTATTTATAGTGGAGGTGGGTAACATGCTCCGAAGCTAGTCTCCTAGTGCTCTGCACCATGTACTGGCTCCGTCTCCCTCCACAGCAAGCAGTAACAAGTGCTTTCAGAGGTTGATTTTCAAGTTGGCCAAAAATAGCATACATTAATGGCTACTTTGAAGCTCTTGTAGGCCTGATGCTCTAAGGTGGTCTGACTAAGTCTAACCATCTATTTCTAGAGAGTTGATAAGCATGCTCCTTTCTCTAGTGCCAGGTCTATCTATTTTCATCAATTATAAAATTCATAATGCACATCAAGATTTCCTCAAAATTTCAGGTGGGAATTGATGACAAAGGTGCACGAGTGATGCCTTTGACAATAGACTTTCAACTCCAATAAAGGTTGTCTTGCCACAGAATAAAGCCCCTCCGGAGGTGTGTTGGGTGCTCCGAAGTATGCCTAGTGCTTTGTTGCTGCATTTTTCTCAACAAGTTTGCCACGAAAATAATTTCCAAACCTGGTTTTGACTTCTTGAGTTGTGCTAAGGTAAAAATAGAGTTTTGGGGCTCTTTTAAAGGGCGAACAGGAAGGGTTTTTGGTTAATTTCCTCCAACAGCTACTTATTTCGATTCAATTAACTTTAAAATCTCCTACGCGGGACTTAAGATCAAATCGAACCAAAATAAATAGGCCATTTGACTAACCATGGCCTACCAAATTACGACCCATGATAGTTCCCCTAGTGTGGTTGGAGTCCATAAAGTGAGCCTGTCGATACCAAAGGACGAGAATGTTGGGCTTGGGCTGTCGGAGGGGCCTTGTACGAAATTGGCTATCAACAGGGGTATATATTATAATGAAAAAAATTTTGTCTCCATCAAAATGCTATGGTAGTTATCAAGGACGCATTTAATAAAATAATAGTTTAAAAAATAGGAAAAAAAAATCTAAGTGAGGACATATTTCGGGAAAAAATACTTACATGGTAAAGACAAATTAGAGAAAGAGGCATCTTGATGGTCCAAATTTCAAAATAAACCATACAAGATTATAAGGGCAGTAAAGGAAAAAACAAAAAATAAAAAACGCAAAAGCAAAATAAACCAAACTAAAATTAAACAAGCAAAACTTGAAGATAATATTTGATAAAATAATGTAAAAGAATTTTTAAATGATGACATGTTCGAAAAGTAAATTGTTAAGTAGTTTGGAGAAATTAAAAAGAAAAGGTATTTTGATCATTTATGTTTCAAAATGAAGACGTTATACTGTGCATCGGAAAAAGAACGAGAAATGTACAAGGGCAATAAAGGAAAGAGGAGGAAAAAGGCATAGCACAAAACAACAAAGCACCAAGTACAAATTTTTTATTTGAAAACCAATTCTCAAAAAAACTTGTACAAAAAGAAGAAGAAAAAAATAAAGAACAAATAAAAAAGACCAAAAAAAGTTGTTGGCAAAAAAGAAGCAACAAGAAAAAAAAGAAACCCCTAAGAAAATATTAAAATAAAAAAAGACAAAAGACAAAAAAAAAAAAAAAAGGCAAAACGCGTTGTAACACGTTGAGAACATAAAGAGGAACAGATTCTCCTTTAATATTTTTGTTGAACATAGGGATAAAGAGCACTAATCTTAATCACAGCAATTTGATGACCAACCTCAAACTTTGGACCCCAAATCTTTCTAACTATGAACTATAAAAGGTTTTCAAACAAATAAATGAGTCGATTACATTACCAAATTTCTACATCAAAAATGAGAGTGTGAGCATAGCCAGTTCACCTTTTTTCACTCTACCATTACCAAACTTCTTGTATTTTCTTCTACATTGTTCACAACAAACTAAACCAAGCTAGGTCAAATCAAAGCAAAAACACTTTATATGTCAAACTGTCCGAGCATCTATTTGCCGAGCTATGTTGTGCTAGCTTGGGACTCAAGCCTGAGGGAAAAAGGCGAAACCGCTTACAATTTTCCATTAGCACAGGCCATAATGGCAAAGATAGCACCCCTTCTGTAAATACTTAGGATGTGAGACATTATATTAAATAGGTACCAATCATATGTCATTTATAAAAAAAAAAGGAAAAAAGATAAGAAAATACCTAACAAAGAAGCTTTGATGTTTGTGTAGTTAATATACGTAATTACAAGAGCATCCTTGTCACTCGTCATGTTTTTCCCATTGGACGGCACCAAGCTCTCGACTATACAAAAATTTTGCCTGGCAAATTTAGTTATCTAATCAGATTTTTACAGCCTGCATTTGGTTAATCTCATCTTCTCATCAAGGGGAGTCACTTGAGAGACGACTTCAAGAATGGATTAGATGGGCGATTAGATTGTACTTGATCTACTTCTCCGGCCTTCTTCTCTTGATTGTTCAATGATTTTGCGAAAGGATTGAAAGGGCGGCTAGCTGGTACCTGATGCAATTCCGCCATCTTTGCTGGACTTTGTCTCTTCTGCTTTCTTTACCTTTCCGGTATCATCTGTTGCAGTTAGAGTATTCTCAGTTTTCTCCATTTCAACTTTAGCTCCTTGTGATTTTGCTTTCTTCGTGAAAAGTGGAGCAGACAATTTTGAGGATGATATCAGAGTATCAGTTTCAAAAGTGCTACTTCTTTCAGTAGAAAATGAAGTTCTAGTTACTGGAATATCATCCTTATTGGACACATTCCCATTTGAGCTAGGTAGTAAGGTTTGTGAGGTCTCTTTACTTTCCACGAGCAGTCTCTCCTGTTACAACAAGGCGTATAAAAATAAGAAAAAAAGGGGAAACAAACATAAATGTGATGATGTCCAATTTAGTTAGTTCCAACACTACCTACACTTGTTTCAATATATGGTTACTAACCTCCAATATGCTATTGAATCGTTCTGCTAAATTAGGAAGTTTCAGAACAGTAACAAGCTTAATTGCACCCCTCACAGACTTCTCTAGTGACAAAAGCTTAACTAGCTCGGTAGCCCTCTCAAGCTTGTCACCTGAAATAATCATTAGGAGCAAGAAATAAAACTATGTCATCTTTCATTTCGAGTAGGACGAAGATTACAGAGGGAAAGGAGGCTAACCATTGCAGCAAGATGCAATAAGTCTCAGGATGCATTTATCTTGCGCTGCTTTCAACATTGAAAGCTTCATCATCAAGTGAAGTGGTATCTAAGCCGGCACCAGACAAATCATCTATTTGTTTTTGTATCTGTAAGTTGTATGCATCAAGAAAAACTTGTTACGAGTAACATTTTGTCAGCTCTAAAGAATGTATAAATAAAACAGTTATCCAGAGTATTAAAAAAATTTATCACAATGACAGTCTTAATAGGCAATGCTTGCAGATCACAAGACTGAAAATTATGGACACAAAATATGATTTGGAAAGGGGGATGCAAACCTGTAAGAGATGCATGCTATTCAGTATAAACTCGTTTTCAAGGGCTTCAGCTCCCAGATCAGAGGACGCACGAGGGAATGAAAGATTTAGCAGAGTGAGAACTGGTTTGGGCATAACCTGGAAAAAAAGTAAAAAAAATAAATAAATAAATAAAAGAGAGAGGAGATCGTGAAGGTATGGTGGATGAAGTAAAAGAAAAGCAAAGAAGACGACTGCCATACAAACCTGCAGGAATAAGTCAGAATTCTTGCAAACGATACAAAACAATTTGCTTGCATTGAGCCCGGCCACCCAATAGTTTTCAGACTTATTTTCTTTACTAGCACTGCACCAAAAATTAATTATAAACCAAGAATTAGCTTAAGAAGCCCTGAAAGAAACCTTTCGATTATAATAAAATAAAATTAGTATATTTTTCTGTTAAAATGATTGCAAACCTAAAGAGTGGGAGCCAACTGCCACCAAACTGGCTTGTAAAAACTCAGCACGCCCTACAAATTTCGGACATGGCTTAGTTCTAATGTGCAATGGCAAGGGTCAATCATAATTATGAGAATTGGAAAGGTAGAAAGAATACCTTGGAGTCATAGGAGCTTAATCGTCCCAAACCATGTTAAATGTGAACCAGAAGTTAGTGGCAAACGTCCACTAAGAGGCTGAGTCCCATTAGATATGTTAAACACTCTAAACTCCAGGATCTGCGAGGGTTCAGAAGAAAGAACTAATTTCAGCACACAAGGCTAGGCTTAACAGAAAGACTTTTTAATGTAATACCGTTTTCTATTATAAACATCTAGTCTCAGATATTTTAAATGTAGATTTTTCAAGTCATGATAAGGTAAGAGTGACGGCGCGTTGGCTATCAGATTTTGGTAAACAGAACTACAATGTGGTGCAAACCAAGACCTGCTCATTCGATGGAAGACAGTCAGCAGCATGAGTGACAACTGCAAGTTCATCCTTGAATCCCGACGCAGTCAACACTGGTCCATCTAGGGAGAGAGCATGCTTCTGTAATGATATAACTAGCAAATCAGGGAATGAATTATGAGAAACAAACATCAAATTAAAATAATAATATGATAAAACTCATCAGTTATAGCTGAAAGTGGAAGGAGACTTCTGTTGCCCTCTCATATTCAGCTGCATGATATAGTGAGGCCTGTTACTTACTTTGTCATGAAACCACCTTGTGGAAGCAATCATTCTTTTCCTTCTTTGTATTTTGTTTAATTAGAACGATATAGTTTTACTTTCAGCGTTGCATAACAAAATCTCGACTTTTAATATGTATTATTAGCTGAGTCAGCCACAGATCAATCACATACAGACAACATGAAAATCACCTGCAAACCACCCTCAGTGAAGATGCGAAGGAAATTAAGACTTGTTATTGCAGCCACCCAAGATGTTCCAAGCGCCACAACCTTCACTTCTTCCCCCTCAAATCGCATGGACCACTGGGTTGCATTATGCACTAAGAGTCGGTATGTTTGAAAAAGTTCACATTCATCATAAAAAGAAAATCAAAAACCATGTGGTGACAGCCACATACATGTCTCACTTCAAATTTCCACATAAAAGGAAAACATGAATAGAAAGTGCTTAGAAAGGTAAATGATCTAACCTCACTATTATTTGCCCAGCTGCTAAATGGACAATACATTAGAGTACTCATATTCTTCTCACCCTTGCAACGATTTGTGAATACGCTTCCTTTCTCATTTAGCGAAGCCATCGTAAAACCAAAATGATCATTCATTGATGGAACTTGTGGACCTCTACTGGTATCATGGAAATCTATCTGCATCCAAGATACACTAGACCATTAGATGACATATGCGTAATTATAGCTATATAAAGAAGCAAAAACAAAATGTGCTATGTAGAGGGTGGCAAAAATATAGATATATAGAGCATCGGAAAGTAAAATGTTTTCAAATACCTCTATATGGGAGTATCCATCATGGTCCATAGTTGTTATACTTCCTAGCATGTTGTAGCACAAAAAACGCCTTTTTCCCAGCTGCATAGGAGTAGCACCTGGCTGAAAGGCCTCCTGCATTTTCAGCCTCGTCAATGTCACTCTGCTTCTTTGCCCCTCATTCCTCTCTTCTTTGCTTGCCTTGTGTGTGTGGTATGGGTTTGTACGAGATTCAACTTTTGGAGGCAAGCTTAACTCATCACCATCATCCTCGTCCAAATCATTCTCAAATCCAGACTGCTTTCTTAGTCTCTTTCTGCTAGGTGGTTCGGACTCCTCAAAGCTATCTTCACCAAGATCACTTAAACTACCAGAGACACTAGGCTCCTGCTGATCCTCTTCTTCAAAGAAAAGAAGCCCATTCTTTTAGTTTAAATTTGGAACATCTTCAGTCGGAGATTTCATGGACAATGGAACAACTGATTCCCGTACGCCATACTTCCCAGTAATATCAATAACAGCAAGTGCATTGCCTATTGGCTTCCACGCCAGACAACAAATTCTCTCATCAAATTTCTGCCTGTCAATATCCTGCTTTTTATCAACATCCCATATAAGAACCTGCTTATCTAAACCAGCTGTAGCCATGTATTTGCCGTTAGGTGACCAGGACAAGAAGCATACTGGTTGTGTGTGATCACCTCTTAATGAAAACAGCTTTTCAGCCGTGTCTCTGTCATACATGACCACATCATTTCTCAACCCTGGGACAGCTAAGGTCTCCCCATCAGGACTCCAGCTAAGTACATTCACAACAGAAGGGTCTAAGCCAAGGTCAGGGGCTATGCCCTTAAGGGTATGTGCGCACTTCCAGAAGTGAGTTCCCAGTATATGAGGGTCCCAGTAGAATCAAGAGAAATTAAGTACTCACTATTGGGATCAAAACCTAGGCCAGTTATGGGTCCTTTATGTCCTTTAAGAACCCAAGCCATTGACCCATCAATTGTATTAATAAGCTTAATCCCTTCATCATCACCAGCAGCTGCCAACATTGTCCCTGATTTATTGAAGGCAAGGACTCGTATTGGAAGTGTGAATCTGGTTATGTTAGTCTCCAACTCTCCTCCTGTTTAAAATGGAATTGTAAGAAATTATTCAAACTAGAATTTTGACTACGCCAACTTAAACCAATACATCAATTAGCAAGCCTAAGCTATTATAAGCTAATACTTGGAAGTCCGATGCTAACCCAAGAGAGGAAAAAAAAAAAAAAAAAGGAGACAAATAGCTCAATCTAAAAGTGTAATCAAAAGCCAGAACCCACAAATCCAAACACGATATTTTCACAATCAAAAGTTTGAGGCAGAAGAAGAGTAGGAAAAAAAATCACGGGAAACTTGTAGGGCTTGAATTAGAAGGGGAAAACAAAATCATGCTAAACTTTGAAGTTTGAACAAGCAAACTTAAAACAATTTCATAAGGCAGAGAACAGTAATTGACAAGTCCAATGAACAAAGTCCAACACTAAAGAGAAATGTATGCTAATAGCTCAATCAAATACACAAAATTTCAACAATCCAAGCTCAAAATCAATGAATAAAAGAAAAATTACAAGCTCAACCAAACATCACCCAGAAAAGAAGAAAACATCGACAGGAAACTTGTGGGGCTTGAATTAGAAAGAAAAATAAATTAATTTCAAAACAAGCCAATCTAAACATGTATACAGGTATTGTAATTTTACGACGGCAGAGAATTGAGCCAACAATTGGCATTTCCGATAAACAAAATCCAACCGTGAAAAAAAAAAAACAAAAAAAAAAAGAGCTCCAATAACATACGAGCCAAAAACCCCATAATGACTGAGGGGAAAAAATGGAAAAACTGCAAGCTCGATCAAACAGATTAAGGACGGGAAACTTGTAGAGCTTGAATTAGAAATGAAAAAATAAATAAATAAATAAATAAGTTAAACTTTGAATGTAACTTAAACTTCCCAAGGATGAGATTTTTAAGCAAACAATTGAAAGTCCAATCAACAAAACCTAACCCTAAAGGGGGAAAGTAGACTAAAAGCTCAATCAAGCACAGTAATTTTAACAAATCCAGCTGTGAAATCGCAAGATAAACCAAACAAAACAACTCAAGGAAAAAAAAAAAAAAAAGCAGAAATCACATCACCAGGAAACTTGTAGAGCTTGACGGAGTGGTCAACGGAGCCGGAGGCGAGGCAGGTGGAGTCGGGGCTGAGGGCGAGGGTGGTGACGCCATCGCGGTGGTGGCGGAGGATCTTCGCAGGGGCGGAGGGAAGGAGAGGGTCGTGGATGGAGATGGTGGGGTCGGAGGCGGAGGCCGTGACGAGGAGGTGGGACAGGTGGTCCCACACCACCGAGCAAAACGACGGCCAACCTTTGCACGACGCCGCCTTGTGGGCTTCTCGAAGCTTCACCGATCGGACCTTCATGGCTTCTCTTCTCTCCTCTGGGATTTGCAATTTTCCTACTTTCACTTTCAGTGTGCGTAGACTGTAGAGTGGATTAGATCTGTGTTTTGGGGGGTTTGGCGGGAAACGAGGTTTTGCATTTCGCGGGTCGGGACTTCCGCTTTGTTAAGTTTGGTACAATGTAAACCTCAATAATTTACAATAGTATAAAATATTTACATGTCATGATATTTAACTTTAAGTTTTAAATAATTTCTTAAATAAACTCTTTCTCTTTTTTTTTTCTTTTCTTTTTGGAGAAATAATTTACGAAAGAGCCATACATTTGGACAGATTCTTAACGAAACCAAGAGTTTCTATAAGATTTAGGGCAAATTTTACAAATTCTCTCTAAAGTATATCACATGTGTCAAAATACCTTTTAAGCTTTAAAACGTACCTATTATACTACTATTAGTATAATACTTCTCTATATTCATCCTATGAACTTTGAAACACGTTTTTTGAGCAAAATAATATCTGTTACACTCATTAAAATGATAAATTCATCAGTTTATTTAAAGCCCTTAAAGAACGAAATTGAATAATGGTACGTTCGTCACTTTTTCTCCCTCTTTTTCTCACTTCTGAGTAGATACTCTAAAGACAAATTATGCCAAAGTTTAATGCCCAACTAATCCATTAAGAGTGAAAATAACATTTATACTAACCCTTATATATTATATCTAATCTTAAATAAAAAAAAATAGCAATTTTATCCAAAAAACAATAATATGTTTCAAAATTTGGGGCGTAAATCTAGATAATATAGTTTAGGAGGTACAACATGCACGTTTCAAAGTTTAAGAAGCATATTGACACTTAGGCAATTTGTGAAATTTACCTTAAGATTTACAATGTGTTTTTCATGTGAACCCAAATCGTCTATCTAATTATTTGTCTAACCAATAAGTAAGTGATACATTGCTCGTTATAAAAATAAAATAAAATAAAATAAACATAAAGGAGGTTTTATTACTCTGTTTTTTTTTTTTTTTTTCCATACTCATCTTTCATCTTCTATCTTTCATCTTTCATCATCATTGTTACTTTTTCTAAATAAATAAATAAATCAATAGGCTTTTGTAACCCTAGTGAAACTCCTCTTCGTCTACGAGCACACCTTCATTGGCACCGATTGCGGCACCCTCACTGAAGCCTCCACCATGTTTGCCTCCCCCAAGAAGGGTGTTCATTAGTCGGTTTTTATCAACTTTTAGTCGTTTGGTTTATGACTAACAATAGTTAATTTTGAGAAAGGCAAACCGAGCACTGACTTGATATAAGATAGGTTTGGTTGGTTTTGATCGATGATGGTCGGTTTGTGATGGTCGGTTTAGTAGTCTATTTTAGACAATAGTCTTCAACTAGACTATAGATAAGAATCCATCGGTAAATACTCGAATGCTTTTTTTATTATTATTTTTTCACAGATATATTGTTTTTGATGACTTAAAAAACCCAACATTTTGAGAACAATAACTTATGAGGTAAACAATAAAAACCAAACAAATTAGCAAGAAATTCATTATTTAGCAATATAGTGCAAAGTTTTAAAGTTTAAACTGATATGATATGTTATTATGATTTATGTTTATATCTTTAAAAGAAATATTTGATCGGTTGGTTTGGTTTCCTAACCAACAAAAAAAAAAACTCTTTCGATAACTAAACTCTTCATTTTGTGGGAGGTCGGTTTCTAACCAAATCGGTCAGTTTTGCTATCAGAATCGATTGTTTGGTTTATCATTCGGTTTGACAGTCGGGTTTTTAGGTTTTTTTTCGACATCTTTACCTCTAACGCCATCTAGACCAAACTCTAGACGTCTTGCGTGTCTTGAAATGGTCAGTGATGAAAGATAGTTTTTTTTTTCTTTTTTTGGTCTAATGACCTTCGCGTTCCTTTACAATGTGATTGTGTTTTTTTTGTTTTTTTGGTACTTTAGTTTTGTAGTACAGTGGAAGCAATTTCATTGTTTTTTTATTAAAAAAAAAAAACAAAGTAGAGAAGAAAGAATCAAGAACAAGAGAATGATAGAAAACTTCAGGAAGGAAGATATATTTGAGAAAGGAAGAGAAGGAACAAGAAGATATAAGAAAAGGAAAATAAAGAGACTAACGAAGGAGAAAGAATAACTTAGGGCGAATTCGGTATGCAATAATCAATAGAAATCATATTCTTGGAACTATCACCAAAACCCTTCAAAACTTTTGGTGTTTGGGTCTCTATTTTTAAATTTTCAACAATTGGGTTTCCAAAATTTAACTTGCTTGCCACTTAGTCTTCATTTTGAAATTTTAGACAACTTTGTTGTCAAACTCATATTTTCTGACACATATGTCTCCAAAAACTTATTGTTTGATGAAAATGTCCATAGAAACTTGCCTTTGACATTAATTAATATCTATATTTCTATGCAAATTATGATGTTGATTTAAATTGTAAGGAAATGTACAAATGGTCTATCAAAGTTCTTGGTCATTGCGGTTATTTATGTTGAAATAGAGAAAAAATAGAAAGGACTTTAGATAAATAACTTAACGGCCATTTAGGATACGTTGTGTTTTTTGCTTTAAGTAGTAGAAAAAGAGAAGCATAAACTAAAACTATGAAAAAGTGCTTTTTTATATTAAATGTGCTTTTGAACCTCTTTGATTGAATAAGTCAAAAACTTTTATTATTATAAAAGGTAATGTAATGTAAAGATACAGACAGAATTTACAATTTGTTATTCATAAATATTAAGTTAAAAAGGCAAATAAAAAAAACTTTTTATGAGCACTAAAGAGATGACTTGTTTTAAAAGTACTTATAAAAGCCAAAACTACAAACAATTTGTCAATCTAAACAATTCCAAAAGCACCTGTTGGACTGAATAAGCAAAAAATAACTTATTTAAAGTCATTTCAAACGGGACCTTAGTTAATGGGATAGAGAGTGAAATGAGATAATATTCTCAATTGATTTTATATATAGAGGAAGAAAATCTTAGATGGAGGATCTCAAATGCAATGTTAAATAGACATGCTAATGCGTAATTTTAGCATTTGAATGTAGAAAACACCTTATATGATGTTATTTTTATTCATAAATATACTTAAAATATTTATTCCTTAGGGCACTCATCTTAACATTCTCATATTCAATTTGTTCTGATTGGCATCACAATTCACTGACGACATAAATTAGCAATAAGTTATAAGAATTAGACACAACAAAATATAACAATTACAAAATATAAGAATTCAATTAAATGTATGGTTGCATGCCTATGTATTATTGTATATATTATCCTCATTAATCCATCACGTCACTCAAATACTCATTAGTATAAAATTTTTTAATTTGTCTTAGCTTGTGTCCCCGATTTATAATATCTCTCATATACCTTAACACATAAAAAGAAGCACTGTCACATCATCACTGTCATGTCGTCTCTTTTCGCCACTAGCCTAACTCATCATAGCATCAATAAACGATATTAGTAAGAGGAGAGATTTATCGACACAAGTGGAAATCTTCAATTTAAGTTTAAAATTTAATTGTGTTGTCTTAATGTCTTATGTTATGTAGTTGTATTTTTTACTTTTAGTTTGGTTGTTGGTAAATTTCGATTTATGTTACTGTGACTTTTCAATTTAGTTTTTAATTTATATTAAAACTTCGATAGGTAAACTTTTAGACCTTTTATATTTTTTGTTAAATATTAATTTCTTTTTAATTTTAAACACAAACGGCCCAAAGCAAACTACATATGAGTGATTTAGTTTGGTTTGGTTTTATAAAATTATCAAATAGTACAAAAATAAAATTTATTTTTAGTTTAGTCGGTGGTTTGGAGAAGAAAAACTATGCAAACCACCCACGAATACCCTTAACAGTACTAATGCTGAAAGAGACAAAGAAATTGAATGACAGGTTTGATTTTTGAGGAGAGATAGATCTATTGTTTTGAGGGTTTGATTTTCGAATGGACAAACTGGTAGTCAAAAATATTTTAGGTGATGGTTTTGTGTAAAATGTTGTGATATGTTTAATATTACAGGACAATTTCCTATAAACCGTCATCTAAACCCAACATGAAAATCTAAACACGTAGGGTTTTGTGCCGGGTTATTTATGATGATAGTTTTCAAAGAAACCATCATCCAACTAGCACCGTCTAATGCACCGTTTGTTGTAGTGAAAAAAAGAATTTTATGGTTGAATAAATTTTTCTTTCAAAAAAATGCTTGCACTTTTCATAGGTTTGCTTACACGGCCCACCCCTCTCCGTCGCCCCGCCCTGCCCCTAGAGCCTCTCTAAGCCCGCTATTAGGTCCACATTTTGACTAGCAGGCTGTAGGGCCAAGCGGGGTGTCGATTTTTCTATCACAGACCAAAACAAACCGGATCATGTCCCTGTGTGGGTTAAGCCCAAGATCCTCCTTCCCTTGCATGCAGGAATCAAAGTTGGGTTGCCCAAATTTACAGCTCTATAAGCCATTGCAAATTGAAAGAAGGAACCAAGCTTTCTTGGGCTTGGACTCCTTGAACTGTTGCCTCTAATATTTTTTTAAAAAATATTTTTTCTCACTAATTTTTTGATTGTAATTGACATAGAATCGTTATAAAGTTTTAATGAGTGGACTTCAAATTAACTTTTAAGTATACTAATATATTCAAACTTAAAGTATTAAGATGAACTAAAAATCAATCATAATATTGTATAATAAAATTCATATTTTTTACTCTAAACCTTAAAAAGTAGATCAAACTCTATAATAAAACAATTTCTAACTCCCACGCTTAGCAAAATTGAAATATTTTTGCAGGAGGTTAGTTGGATGGCTAAGTAATTAACATAGGGCTTGAATTTTTGACGTCTTATAATACACTTATTCCTTGGTGACATAGTGCGCTAATGATGTAAAAACACTTTTGTGTCTTAATCAAACTAAAATAATAATAATAATAATAATAATATAATAATAATAATAATTATTATTATTATTATTATTATTATTATATATATGTAATATAATAATATTATATGGTTTGTGGCTTCCATGTGATAATGTCATGTAAAGGCAAACCACCTTTAACCTTTTTTTCTTTGAACGGTCCTAAGTTTGAAATCCCCCAACACGTAAACCAAAATCCCTTGTTCCAACTCAAACTGATTGTAATTAGTAATTTAGTAGATATATATTCAAAATCCACATAAATTCAGAATCCCTAGACACAAATTTTATTATTTTATTTATTTATATTTTTGCTATGAAACCTAGACACAATTTGGAGCTTCCTTTCCCGTACAGGCATGGTACAAACTTTTAAACAAAATCGAGAAGAGAAGAACATGCCATGCTTTGCTTAATTAGGTTTACCATACCTGGCGGTGCTTCTTTTTCTGTGTTTGTCAATTCGTTAGGAACATCTCAATGTTTTCTATCCATCTGATGAGGAAAGATTTTTATCAGAAGTGATCTAGTAAAAAAAAAAAAAAATTTACTATTCTTCTCTTATTATTATCGCACTAATTGACTAAGTATTTAGAAGGGTGGTGGTAACCGTTAGTTAAAATTACTTTTGTTATAGTATGTAGGAGCTTTACACTGTAGTAATTTTTTTATTATTACTGTAGCATGTGAGAGCTTTACATTGTTTATAACTGAGTTTATGGTTTCCATCACTCAGCCAAACATCATGTAAAATAGAATAACCGTTATTATTATTGGCAGTTTCCCCAATAAAATAAGTTGAGAATTGTTATATGAATGACATGCAATAACATATTGGGTCTCTGTGCTTTTGTTTATGTTCCTCTTATTAATTTTCCAATAATATTATTTCACATTAATTAAAATGTCATTCTAATTACGATATTATACTATATAAATTTAAAGATCATGTTTAAAATATTTTGATTAACCTTGGGCATGATATTATCAAGGATAGAAGGATAAAGAGGAGAAAAAAAGAAGAAGAAAGAAACATATGAGAAGAATCATCTTGGAAAAAAAAAATATAGGGGAAAAAGCAAAGAAAAAGTTCTATGAGGCTTCTGATGATCATTCAATAGGGTGTTTAATAACATCAATTGAAACTTATTAATCTCAACTCAAACAGTGTAAGACTTTTATTTAGTGTAAAACAAATATATATTATAATGTAAAGCTCTCACATACTACAATACTTTTAACTCAAACTTTCAGTTTTGATTCTTTTTCCAAACACCCTCAACGTTTTTTCCCTCTTACTATTTTTTCCCTCTTACTATGGAGAAAAGAAAAGAGAGTAAAAACTTGAGAACTTCCCGGAATTTGCAGGCATTCTTACAGCAACTGATAATATAAAGACAGCCTAATCAAATCGCACGACTTACATTAATATTCAATCTTCCAGAGCAGACTACTTTGCACTATTAATAAGGAGAAAAGTTTTAAGTATTGCCTACAGATAACGCTTGATAGTCTATAGCTAATATTCTACAAATAATGTTGTACTGTCCAAATGAGGTGTTAAAATGGGGGAAGGGAAAAAGATGTATAACGAATGTGCGCATAATCAGGATAGTAGATGAACACTGCCCAATTGGGTTTTATCATTTGGGTATGGTTTCGTGTGTTTTAATAAAAATAAAACATCACATTGCTATCTTGTTGTTGTTTGAAAAATATTACAAAAATATTTTAT
Organism: Artocarpus hirsutus; assembly: GCA_946598075.1. Taxonomy (NCBI): domain Eukaryota; kingdom Viridiplantae; phylum Streptophyta; class Magnoliopsida; order Rosales; family Moraceae; genus Artocarpus; species Artocarpus hirsutus. Next base: position 936 of record CAMOHE010027811.1, on the reverse strand, counting down.
AATATTTTTTTTAATTATTTTGTGGTTCTAAGCTCTTGTTTTAGAACATGAAATTTTCAACTTCCATTTTAATATTTATTAATAAAGTCTAAATAAATTTTGCAATATGTTGATAAAAAATGAAAATAAAAAAATAAGGAATGCCACAAATATATTCTCGTTTTAATATTTTGATTTTCTTTCATAAGTTTACGAAACTAATTGGAGATTTTCTAAAAGAAGGTAAATTAAATTTCAAGCCACAAAAATAGACTTGATATATGATATTTTTGAAGACCACGAAGTACCATATTTTATCATTTTTTAAATAGCAGATATTAATATGATATTTCATCAGATAAGGATACCAAAATAATAATAAACTTTATTTTTTTAATGGATAATAAATACATGATATCTTGAATTCTAATCTAGACACTGTGAAACCCAATTTTTAAAATTGCACCAAGCTCAATGATTTATTTCCGGCAAAGCAGAGACTGGTGTTCTATAAAATGAGCAAAAGGTCCAACTGATAAGGAAATTTGAACTAATTAGGTAGATTATAGAAAACTGAGAATGTTGAATGTCTGCTAATATAGACACATTTGGCGGGGCATGCCACAAGTTCCAACATCATGAATACAAGTACAAAAACATTTTATTGTTTATGTTTCTTTTAAATTTAATACCGACATTTCTTACTGTTAGACCCTGCGCTCTAGAAAAAATTGGAATCGATGAATTCCAACTCTAGAAATCCTGTGGGGGTAAGAAGTGCTCAATCATAACAGGATTAGTGATTCCATGTTGCAAATAACTAGTTGCTTAATTTTATATTTTCATGTAAAAAGTATATTTGTTTCTCTTTTGACTAACCCTAGAAAAGATATTTTTCAAGAACTGTCAATAATTGTAGGTTTATCAGTAAAATATTTAAACAGTTGACGAAACTAT
>CAMOHE010027808.1:0-17217 GCA_946598075.1 Artocarpus hirsutus | reverse complement strand
TACGGTCAAAAGGGATATCGTATATATGATTTCAAAACTAAAAAAAAAATCTATGTTTCCCGTGATGTCATATTTCAAGAGTCCATTTTTCCATATCATGATCTTCCATCTTCATCTTTAAAAAATTGAATTTCCATTGCTTCAATCAATGATGATGAAACTTTTGATTACTCCACCAAACCATCAAATGTCCCACTGATAATTCTTCCAATGATTCTCCAGTGCCTATTTCCCCATCTTCGCAGATTGATAGCTCAATCGATTCTCAATCTATGGACACTCCTTCCACCATTTGTCCTTCAATGGCACCTGCTTCTATAATTAACACTCGTCCTCAATGAATTCGTCATCGCCCAGGTCATCTCAAAAATTATGTTTGTAATCATATTTCATCCTCAACTGATTTTCCCTTTGCAAATATTTTTCTTTGTCTCATCTAAGCATTTCTTATCGTGCTTTTCTAACTAATAATTGAAAATCAAGAACCACGATCTTATTCTCAAGCAATGAAATCTGAAGAATGGTGTAATGCTATGGCCAAAGAAATTCAGGCCCTTGAATCTATAACACTTGCTCTTTATGTTCCCTTCGTAAAGGAAAATCACCCATTGGTTGTAAGTGGGTATACAAAATTAAATATCAGTCCGATGGTTCTATTGAGAGATATAAAGCATGTTTAGTCGCCAAAGCTTATACTCAAGATGAAGGCATTGATTATCATGATACCCTCGCAACTGTGGCCAAAGTAGTCACTGTCCATCTCCTTCTATCCGTTGTATCCATTAAAAATTGGTCTTTGCATCAACTTGATGTCAATAATGCTTTTCTCCAAGGCAACTCATAAAGGGGACACTCGTGTTTGCAAATTAAATAAATCTCTTTATGACCTTAAATAGGCTTTTCGTCAATGGTTCTCCAAATTTTCTGACACTCTTATTTGCCGGAGATTTCGACAATCTATCTTAGACTATAGTCTCTTTACATATATTCATGATCAGACTTCTATTTTTGCTCGCGTCTATGTCGATGATATTATTATCAGTGGAAATAATGATGATGCCATCTTTGACATCAAACAATTTCTTGCTAAATCTTTCTCCATAAAAGATCTTGGCAATCTTTGATATTTTTTAGGCATTGAAGTATCTCGCTCCAAACAAGGAATTTTTCTATGTTAACAAAAATATACTCTTGACATCTTATTTGATTCTGGTATGACTGTTTCTCGACCATCTATTTTTCCTATGGAACAACATCTTCGTTTACAACCAAAAGATGGTACTCCCCTTTTGATCTGACAATCTATCGTCGACATGTGGGACGCCTTTTATATCTCACTGTAACATGATCCGATATTCAATCTGCTATAAACACTCTTAGTAAATTCATGCAATTTTCTCATTCCAGTTATCTTGATGCTGCCAACCGAGTTCTTCTTCATTACCTTAAAGGTTTTGTTGGTAAAGGTTTATTCCTTTCTGCATCTACTTCTCTTACTTTAGTTGGATATGCTGATTTTGATTGAGTCGGTTGTCCTACTACTTGTCATTCCACTACTGGTTATTTCACCATGTTAGGTTCTAGTCCTATTTCTTGGAAAACCAAGACATAACCAACAATTTCTCGTTCCTCTACCGAAGCAGAATATTGCTCCTTTACAACACTTACTTTTGAGTTGCAATATCTTTTGGATCTTGGTTTCAATCATCCACAACCAATTCCAGTTCACTATGATAGCCAAGCTGCTATTCACATTGTCGAAAACCCTATCTTTCACGAATGTACCAAACATATTGTGAAGCCCCAAATTTGTTGCTAGAAAATAAACTTGGGTAATATGATAATATCATATGCAAATAACTATAATGTCTTGTTAAGTTATATTTTTTAAGTAATGTGACGAGGACTCGAGGTGCTAGAACAAAATTCATGCCAAATTAATGACTTTTTGTTTATGATGATTTGATGAATTTGCGTTATGGTTTAATTATGTGAATAAGATATATATGTATATAAGAAGTCATATATATATATATATATATATTAATACGTTTATATATATATATATATCTTATTAATATGTTATGTATATATATATATCTTATTAATACGTTTATATATATATATATATCTTAATGTTACATTTATATGTATATAGAAACATATAAATGTTATATTCTAAATATAAATATTTCTATATATATATATATACTTATGTTTACGTAATATAAGAATTAATATGTTTATATATATACATATAAGGTTAATTCGTTAAAAAAAAGGAAAAGTACATTTTATAAATGTTCTGATTATATATGTTATTATATATTGAGTGACTCTCGGCTTAAAAAATGAAAAGTTTATATTATGTTAAAAATATTAATAACATTTTAAATATATTAGTAACGTGAATTGATGAATTTGTTATATAATAGCATATATCATAACAAGGGGGGAAAGCTTTAACCTTTAATTTTCATTGAATTCTCATTCATTGTTTTGATTGCTGTCAACCATTTTTTTTTACCCAAGTAAAGATAATTACAACCCATCAATCACCTAATTTAAGCTATTCTATGTCATATTAATTCCAAAATTTATTTTGAAATTAATTGATTCAAGGTTTTATACGCTTATTCTCCTTAACCCCCTCTTCCTCACTTTTCTTTGGTTCGCTCAAAAAAAAAAATAAATTCAATACCATCAAGCAAACCTTCATCCTTCTATTTTCTTTTGTAAACTTTTGTTTCTTTCAAGCCATAATCAAGAGAACTTTAAGGTATGCCTTGTCTTTAATCTATTATTTCATGAAAGTTGGATGATTTTCTATTAGGTTTGGTTGTGTTGTTTTGAAAGGATGTTTGATGATTGAGAGAGGCTATATGACGATTGAAGTTAGTTCATTGTTTAAATATATATATATATATACACACACACACACATTTATATATAATAGGGTTTTGTATGGTTTGATTTTGTTAACTTGATGATTCTAGGTTTTTCATCTCTTAAATTCTTGATTTTGTTAAGGGTGATGATCTTATGAATTGATATTTTAGAAGGCTATCTTAAAAATTGTTTATTATGTGTATGTGAGTTATGCACGTGGCTAGTGATCATTTTTGTTTTTAGATAAGATATATATTTTTTTTAAGAATTTTCGTCATAAGTGCATAATGGAAATTTTCAGGTCTTATTCTTAAGATTCAATACTCTGGTAAAGGTCCAAATGGACTCCGTTTTTAATAAATTAGATATCATTAGAAAGCTATGGATGTCTACTTTCTTTTAAAATTGGTTTTAGGCCATTTGAATTATTATATTAACTGCTATGAATTTTCAAAATAATGAAGGTCTGGCTATCAGTTTTTTTAAAAGTTTTGTTATCAGAATTCAAAACTATTTTTGAGTACACAACTGAACTTCATTTTTTATGAATTAGGTGTCAATAGAAAGATCTAGATGTTTATTTTTATTTGACACTGATTTTAGGTCGTTTAGAATTTTGTGTGAATTGTTATGATATTTGAAATATGCAAATATCTGGCTGTTAGTTTTTTTTAAAGTTTTGTTATCAGAATTCAAAACTACTTTTGAGTACACAAATGAACTTTATTTTAATGAATTAGGTGTCTATAGAAATCCTTTGATGTCTATTTCTATTTGACACTAGTTTCAGGTAGTTTAGAATTCTGTGTGAATTGTTATGATTTTTGAAATATGTAAAGGTGTAGCTGTCAGTTTTTTTTTTAAAGTTTTGTGATCAAACTTCAAACTATTTTTGAGTATTCAAATGAACTTCATTTTTAACGAATATGGTGTCAATAGAAACTGTAGATGTCTATTTTTATTTGACACTTGTTTCAGGTCGTTTAGAATTTTGTGTGAATTGTTATGATTTTTGAAACATACAAAGGTCTGGCTATCAATTTTGTAAAGTCTTGTAATCTTGTGTAATTGTTGGTTTTATTTTGTGTTTTGATATTATTTGAGGATGAAATCAGCTATTTAGGTGTTGTTTTAATAAGATGAAAGTATTTGTTAGATTATTATAACTTTTTAATAATTTTATTATATTATGGCATGAATGGTTTTAAAGGTTAGCACCCGAGACCTCAATCGCACATCACCATCAAAAAAGTTTAAAAAGATTAAGTAGGGCATATATGTAAGACACTCTCACCTGTAACATGAACAAAAAAAGAATGATGAGAAATATATGATTTTGATGTTGTTGATGATGTTATAATGTTTTAATATTTCTCTTATAATGATGTTTTGATGAAAAATATGTGTATATAAATGTATATATATAAATATAAATATATTTTATGTTTTAAATTGACGTTGTACACCCTTGATGTTGATGATGACCAGTGAGCGGTCTTTTGTCCGGTGAGCAGACTTTTTGTCACTGTTGGTTTGGGATTAGCTACCTCATTCTCTCTGTGACCAGCGCGCTATGATGGTACAACGCCAGACCCACTATATGACGGTTTTTAAATGTTAAAATATTTTCAAGGATGTTTATATTTATGATGATGTTTGTTATATGACCAAAAAATAAAAATAAAAAAAATTATTTTGTGGGATACAAGTGTCTTACTAAGCTTTGCTTATATAAGTTCATTCATGTTGCAGATAAGGGAAAAGGAATAATATAAGAATGGAGAAGCTTGAGGCGGATGCAGGACGATGTGGGATAGGAAAATCAGAAGAACGATCTTGGAATAAAATTTATTTATTTTAAATAAATTTCAAGACTTTGTTTGATGGTGATTTTGATTGGAGGATTATTTTGGAACTCTTATTTATTTTGCAATATGGATTTTAGACTCATATCAATTATTAAAATTATTTTTGTTAAAAAAAATAATTTCCTAAATTTTATAGAAGCTTAAAAAAAAATCATTTCTGACAAATTACGAATATAATTTCAGAGTATTTTTTTTCGCACTTTAATAAGATAGAAAGATAAGAAAGATAAGTTTAACTATAACGGTCCGTGAACGGGATGTAACACATATTGAAATTGAATGTGATTTCGTTCCAAACAAAATTCAAGCAGGTCTCATTGCTCCTTCCCTTCTACGTTCTAGCGACCAATTGGTAGACCTTTTTACCAAACCACTTGGAGGCAACGCTTATCGCCGACTACTTTGCAAGTTGGGTGTTCTTGACATTTCAATCCCAACTCCAACTTGAGGGGGGTATTGGACAAAATCAAGGAGTTTATAACAGTCCAATATTTTTTTAGCTTTTAACTTTACCAATGTTTTAGGCTTTAGTTATTGTAACAAAGTGTTAGTTTCCTACTTTTATGTATATTTGAATATTGTAATCTGCATATAAATTAGGCGGCAAGTAAAAAAATGAAACAAGTTTAGAATTCTTTTTTTTTTTTATTTCTCTGCATCTAGTTCAACGTTTTCACACTAACTTTGTCCCACACGGCTTAGTTATTAAGCTATTATGGTATTTTATGTTGTCCCACACAGCTAAGTTACCAAGACATTAAGGTATTTTATGTTGTCCCTCACGGCTAAGTTACTAAACGAACTTTAGTTGCAAAAGTGATTTAGTCGCAACAGAGAGATAGCCTGCCACGAAATCGTCGCAGAAGGCATCAATATTTATAGCAACCAAAATATTAACGAACTTGAGTTGCAAAAGTGATTAAGTGACTAATGTTGTTTACTGACTAAAATTTTGACTGCAAAAACTCAATTTTGACTATTTAATGACAAAATACCCTAAGAAGAAAAAAAAAGTAAATAAATTCATTTTTGTGACCTGGAATCTCTTTTATTTTGCACTTTTGTTTTTTTTTTTTTATTTTTATATTCTCTTTTTTTGTTTTATTTTTTCCCTTATATTTCGGCCTTTTTAATAGCCAACATGGAGCACTGCTGAATTCATGGTATAAATTTTATACACACTTGAAAGGTCTTCGTATATATTTGATGAAGTCTAAAACGGATGGCATACTTTGTTAATAGATGTAAAATACATGTTATCATATATACGGATGTAAAGAAACAAACCAAAACTTTTGAGCTTCCAAAGTTAGAATTGGTGAGTATGCAGATTGACCTGTAACAAAGAAAAAAGCTGAAAACAAAATCAGTCATGTCAGCGCTGTTTAAGCCACTAACACTTCATGCACACTTAGACACCACATTTGGTTGTTCTATTAACGATGATGACAAGAATATCAATTTTACATTCTCAACGACTGTCATATATTCTACAAATTTTCAATTTTGGCAACATCGTATTGGGTAACAAACAATTATTAAATGAGTTCGAGTGACTTAAAGACATGACCCTCTTTCGTATCATAACAAATTAAACAAAGTAGCAATCCAAATAACTAGTGTGTACCACAATACTACTAGACAAAAAGACCCGTCGCCATAAACAAGCGAGAAAGCGAAGTTCACCTACTAACAACGAGTGGCATATATACAAATCGTACATGTTATTCATATACACAGTGCCAAAAGATTACAACCAAGGAATGTGTTGGACATATAGAAACATTTGTCATAGAAAGTGTTTTATTTAAAAATAAAAAATAAATATAAATATAATATTAAAACGAATTGTGTAGACTACTTCTTAACAATCATGGCCACTTGTGAACAAGACCCATACATTAAGCTACGCCCATAAGTCTCCAGCTACAACTTCCTGTGCAGTAATATGCATAGAACCAAACCAGAATTAAAGCAATTGCGTGAAAGATGCAGCACTATATTCTTCCATCCATGTCTCTTTAGTTTAATAAATTTGCAAAGGATCATCACTAGAGAGAAGACATTAGAAAAACATGGGAAACAAGTTGTGATGGTGGCCTAAGAAAGCGGAATTGTTGCTCGAACATAATATAGACAATCTGGCCTGGATGGACGAGAAAACTTGACATTGATTTAAGTCTAAACTTAGCAGGCATTGGGAAAGGTTCAATGAGACAAGTGATAAAATAATTATAAAAGAAATCGAAGTGAAATAGGGGTCATGAGATTTCATTTTCAGCCTGATATAGTTAATAGAGAACAAAGAAATCCAATAGCCAAAGGGTCAACATCACCACCTATGCGCAGAAAAAATAAAAAGGGATCTCAATCACCCCATAATAAGAATTAAAAGCTAAAATAAAAAAAAAATAACACGCTAAAACATGGTTGCGCTAAACTCCCTTCCAACCGTGATGCTAAAATGTTCCTTTAGATTCTAGAAGCGGAAAGACAAATATGAATGTCAAATTAGTATTACATACAAATGACTGAAATAAAAAAACAAGAGTTGAAACTTAGTAAAACAAGAAAAAAGTTTAATTTATATATGGCCATCATAGTAGTGTTGCAAATTTCCATGTGTTAAGAGTATACAAGTTTGCATAGCGCCATTGAGCATAGTAAAACTATGCAGGGTTAAATTCATTTGTCCACTATGGTCGGCGTGCATTTAGTTGAATGTAGTATTGCATACAGACATGACTAATAAAGTAACAACATACTCTCTTTTTAATTTTTTTTTTCCAAGAAAGTAAATATTTCAAAGAAGAGGTGGAATCATCCACACAAAATACAAGCTTCCAGCCCTGTATATATAAGCAAAGGGTACTAGAGTAAGCTTCGAAATTAATAAATGCTCCCAATAGAACAAGAAATTAGCAACCTATTAAAGGATCTGTAGATCTATCCAAACAAAAGAAATGCAAGTTAAGAAGTTCAAAAGGTACCCATTGACATTGAACAAAGCTGAGTTGACTCGAAGACATCTTCAGCACTAGAATTCAATTTTTGAATGTCCTACCAAAAAAAAAAAAGTAGCTGGCCTCATGTTCATCTCTGTAAGTGATACACCAATGAAAAGGGGCTCCAACTTGCATGAGGAAGCCAGGGAGAACAGTTGTTTTCAAAAACATAATTTCAAGATTGAGATAATAGATGTGAATGGCACAAATTACCCAAAAATTAATGTTACAGTGAAAATAATGGATGAATTTCAAGGAGAAAAAAACAAATAAAACTATCAAAAGCAAATGAAGAAACAGCTATATCTTAGCAGCAAGAAACAAAAGATGAAAATGGTAGACAAATGACTAAGAAGGACAAAAAGAACAGATAGGGGCATGTCTTCATTTTGAACAAAAAGTCTATAACTTACAAATGGTGTTGCAGGAACTCCAGTTTCTTCAACCACTTCAAAATAATGCTGTCCAAACGTCTCACGGTAAGAAAATCATTAAACTTCGAGGAAATTAACAAGAAAAATATATTAATATTTCAGAAAATTAAAAAAAAAATTTCATCTTAGACTTACTGAAATTCGTCTCAATATTAAAGGATGGAGGGGTGCAAACTCTCAGGGAGACCACAATTGGACCGACAATATTCGCTCTAACCTTGGTCGCACAGGTCTCGATCGTGGGTGTGACGACGCCTCGACGGCTTGCTTCAACCAGTGTCCTTTTTGCTTCCTTCTCACTCTTCAACTCAGGCTTTTCTTCTATTTTTTCGCTTACGATCAGAAAAATTGTGCGGAAGACAAAGAGAGCCAGAAACAGGAGAGGTTATATCCCATTATGGTTTTGGCGGGTACAGAGAAAATTGGTTTGGTGCGTTTATTTTATTTTATTTTTTTTTGTTTCAATTTTATCTTTATAAATAAAAAAATTCTGACAAAATAACATAATTATCTATAAATAGTTATAAAAATATATTATTGATTTTAAAAAATAAAAATTCTTAAAACAAAATATTAAATTTTTTAAAAAAAATTAACTTTTATTACTTTTTAAATGTTAATACATTTTTAAAAAAAAATTCTCAACAAAAAAAATTATATTTTATAAATAAATTCAGACTAATTAAAGATACCTTTATCATTTTATTTTGGTATCTATAAATTATATTTAAAATTCTTTTAGCCACATTAATTGATTGAATTTCTAGTCATCAATAGTTGTGACGTGCTAGTTATTAGTTATTATTATCTTTTCACTATACTTTTTTCCTTAAATAAATATTCTTGGATTTTAAGCAAACAAATTTCTATTTAAAAAATACAATTAAATTAAGAGTAACTTACAAAATGCCCCTTACATGCAGCTCTTTATTAAAAATGTCCTCCAACAAACCACTTATCAAAATTGTCCCCATTAGACATTGAGGATTTATTAAAAGACAAATTTATTCTTCTTCTCACTTACTCATGTGGGATGCCAAAATAGAACCTCTCAGGTCCCGTCCTATAACCCGCTAGAACTTGCTAAGTTTCATCATGGAAACCTAGCAGGTTTTGTCTTGGAAGACGGCAAGTTTTATATTGAAACCTGTCGGAACTTGCCTACAATCGCCGGAGCTGGTTGCTAAATTGTAACTTGTCAAATTTTAACTTGAAATATACCAAATTCTAACATACTTTTTTTTAAACAAAAAAAGGCCAACCTCCTTCAGTTGTCGACGCGAGTGTTGGGTTATAACTTACGATTTCAACTTGAAACCTACTAGATAGCCAAAATCCGTTAGATTCAACATGAAACCTGTTAGATTTCGTCTAAAAAATCATTGAAACAGCCAAAATCCACCAAATTTCATCCCAGGTCCCATTCATGTGCAAAAACAAAAGAGAAAACTACATGAGAAACACGAAACAACAAACACATCACACTTTCTCATCTTGTTCAACACATATTTGACAATTTCTCAAACACTTCATTTACGTAACAATAGTATAATGAAAACTTCAAACATTTCATTTGTGTTTTTTGCTCCAATCAAAACTTCCTCTCACATTTCTCATTTATTAACTAGCAAATCACAATTGATATACCACTTAAAAATAAAAAATAATATAGACAAACAAATGTTTATAGAACAAAAAAAATGTAAAGCATGACTTATGATGAAAAATCAGGGGATGAGCAGCACAAAAATATAAAGCACGCTTGACATGACCCTCATTGGCAGAACGAGGCACTAAACAAGGAAGCCAGTGGTCTTGTAATATGTAGGACCCAAGGCTTGGTCCGATACAGGACATGGTACCAAAGAGGTCGGGGATCGTGGATCTGAGGGTTTCGTAGGTTGGAAACTCTGAATTTTACACTGGATCAGTGTTCTCGGTCTTGTTGGTGCCAAGCTTGCTTCCATTGCCGTTGTTCTTGAAGAAGAAACAAGGATCTTCTGTCTCTTCCTCTATCGCCTTCGTCGTTGACGACTCTGCCACTAGAGATTTAAGGTGTTTGCTTTGGACCAATTGAAGAAAAAAAAGAAAGAAAAATCCTTTTCCTTATTGAGTACACCAACACAAGGACGTTCATTGGAGTTGGCTGGTGTCGAAGCTTCCCTACCGGCATCTACTAATGTGGTGTTTGGAAGGTGGTAGGAACCGTTGGTTAGAACCACTTTTACTGTAGCATGTGGAGCTTTATATTTTAACAAATTTTTTTATTGTTACTGTAGTATGTGAGAGCTTTATACTGTTCATAACTGAGTTTGTGATGAGAACTATAGTTCCCACTACTATGCCAAACAGGGTAAGATATTCCCTCTCCTAACTTGCCGTCAGAATCACCAAAATCCACATTGTTATCGATGATGGTAATGAGATTGAGGCTTTCTGACACAGGACCTGCAAGCAATGATCAAGTTTAGAAGCACTGCTAGAATTCCTGACTTAAATGCCTTGGAAAAGCCCAAGTAGTGGCAGTTATGGCCAGAGAAAGTGAGAGAGGCAAGGGGGAGAGAGAGGCAAATTGGGGCATAGACAGAGAGGAATATCGGGGTTAGAGAGAGAGCCAGATCGGGGGATAGAGAGGGAGAGAGGCAGATCGAAGGGTTAAAGAGAGAGAGAGAGAGAGCCAAATCTGAGACCTGGGAGGGAGAGACAGAAATTTAAAAAAAAAAAAAAAAGATCTAAGATAGATCAAAGAAAAATTATGTAAAATTATAAATCCAATTAAAATAATAATTAAAAAAGGATAGTTTTAAAAAATAAAAAAATAAAAATATTTTTAATAAAGAGTGTCATAAAAGCACATTCTATGTAGTTTTCTCTTAAATTAACCATGTGCCTTAACTGTTACGAGGAGACCATTCTTCTCTTTGTTTGTTTTCTGCTTGACTAGGTCCACGCATGCACGGTTTGGACATACGCAGTATATAATACTGCAAGAAAATGCCAATGTATTCTTTTAGTTTTGGCATTTGGCACTCAACATAACCTTAGTATTTGCTTTCTCAAAGAGAGACGGTGACATAGGTGTCCTTTATTGAAGTTCCCTTATTTAAAATAAGTCTATAATCTATATCGTTTATTTTACATGATACACAGTAAGTATAAATATACGCTCTCTAATACACCAAAACAAAGTAACTGACTATATATATAACACATATATATTATACACATATATATACATTAATTTACTATCACTTCTTTTACGCATAGAGCTCGGCAGGCAGGCGAGGTGTGATAAGAACTTCAAGTGGAGTTGCTTTGATATTTGTTACTCCAAAGCTTTCCGTCATATCGACAGGAGCCTCGAAGGGCGTGGCAATTTCAAACGCCTGTAGCAAACGAGCCAACGCGAACGGCACCATTTGAAGGGCGAAAGACGTACCAGGACACGCTCTTCTACCGCTACCAAATGGGATCAGCTCAAAATGATGACCTCTGACATCCACATTTTTGTTGGTGGTCAGAAATCTCTCTGGCTTGAAGTCTAAGGGGTCGGGCCACAAAATGGGATCGGTTTGGATCTTCCAAAGGTTGGTGATCAACCATGTTCCCTTTTTGATGTGGTAGCCACCAATGGTGCAGTCCTTCAGGGAGATGTGTGGTACTGAGAGTGGCGCTGCGGGGTATAAGCGTAGTGTCTCTTTGACTATGGCTTGGATGTACGAAAGTTTGCTCATATCGGACTCATTCACCTCTCTGTTCTTCCCTATTTGGCCGTCGAGTTCTTCTTGAGCCTTTTTCAACACATGGCGGTTGTTTAGCAACAGCGACACTGCCCATGTTAAGGTTATTGAGGTGGTGTCGCTACCTCCCGCAATCAAATTCTGCGAGTTTAATTCAGTTTTGTCATTACATGTCTTGATGAGATCACTTAATGTATTCTCTCAAACAACTATTTGCTACTGCTCCATTAGGCGCGGTCAAAAGAGTAGCTCAAAGACTTGTGGTCAAGTAGAATATATTTTATCAAACTACTTTTTTTTTAATAAAAGTTGTCATCACGTGAAACATGTATTTACTAATCTTAGCTTCTGTATTATAGAAAATCAATTTTCCTACAACAAAAACCGAAGCTGCAGGAAAAAAAGAAGAGAACAGAAAAGAAAAAGGCCTTAAGTTGTTATCTTGACATTGTTACACTCATTTAACTAAACTGACCTTTCCAATTGTGAAATTATTAATAATAAAGGTATGTGCATGCCTCTTACTCTAATATATGTGCAAATTTGTATTTTGAAGAGAGAGAGAGATGAAAAAAGGGCGTACCAAAACAGTGGCTTTGCAGATTGTGTCTGCATCAAAACCACCAAGGTCTGAACCGTGAAGTAGAGAGAGCATCACATCAATGAAGTCCTTTTCCTTTCTCTCTTCATCATTCGTTACTGCTCTCTCCCGCTTATGCTCTTCCACCCATTTGCCAATAATACCATCCAATGCCTTTGCAGTTTTCTTCATGGCCTTTCCATAGCCGCCTAAATCTAGCCACCCAAGATAAGGAATCGCATCGCCCGGTACAAACAGCCCAAATAGGCTAAGGAATTCTTTTATTTCCTTCTGAACCAAGCGTGCTTCTTTCATATCAGCGCCATGATCATTTGCATCAACAGAGTAGCGCTTCCCAGCAACCATTCTGAGAATCACGTTGAGAGTCGTGTCCGAAAACAATTGCTTCATCTCCACCGAAACTAGGCCCGTATGGTCACTACCGCTTGATTTGAATGTCCAATGTTTGTATAGTTCTTTTGTGAAAGTGGCCACTTCTGAAGTTCGAATGTGTTTGAGAAGCTCAAGCCGGCGGTTCGAGAGCAACTCAACCATGGCTATCTTGCGAATCTCACGCCAAAAGGGTCCATGAGGTGCGAAAACAATCATGGCGTAGTTGTAGCCGATGTGCTTCCCGACTAGCATGTTTGGACGTGAGGCTAAGGCCAAGTCGTTAATGGTGAAGCATTCCTTAGCCTTCTCGGAGCTACTCACCACCAAAACTCGATGAGATCCGATTCGGATGGTGAAGATCGGCCCATAAGTGTCAGCCATGGCGCCCAAAGTTATGTGGGAAGGCTTAGGTCCTTGTAACAGGGAAAGGTGACCAAATAATGGCCAACCTCCCAAGGCTTTAGGTGGTGCTTCGCCCTTGCCAATTCCCCACATTCGTGAAAAGAAATAGTAAATAAAGACTATGGCACATAATATTGACCCTGCCATGATAGCGGGTAGATCATGTGGAAAAACTAGCAGAGAAGCCATATAATTTGTAATTTTGGTAAACTCAGACGGCCTTGAAATGTGAAGCATTATTGCAAAGAAGACGGTCTAATGTCGTGTCTATATAAAGGAAGATTTGCTCGATCGGTGTTGAGCGGTGGTAATTAATCGTTATCAACAAGGCCTCGGCAGGAAGTGGAAATACTGATGAAGGATACAGGTGGCTGTTGAGGAAATGAGAGGGATGAGAAGTTTATCTTTAGTTCTTTTATGTAAGTTGGATGCTTGCTACTAGACGTCTCATGTCTTTCTTAGTTATGTTGCTGGATTGAACCAACATATTAGGAAAAAAACAACCATAAAGATTACAATTAATAAACGTTATATTTAGTGCAAAGCTATCAAACCTTATCCAGCTTTAATTAAAAAGATTGCCTTTATAATTCATAATACCGTCCTCTTATATCGTACTTATTATGCCCATGTATAAAAAGTAGATTATGGGTACATTTAGAATTGTTTCTATTAATTGCAGCTCTTTTAAAAACAATTACTAGAGAATTTTAGCAACTGCTATAAGTTTGGTAAACTTACTTTCGTTTCTTTAATTATTCTATAAACTATTGTCTTAAAGAGCAAAAATACGCTTTTAAGCAAAAAAAAAAAAAAAAGGTCAAAAAAATCATCAACATATTATTTCTTTTGTTTTTTGAGTTCTGTTTTAAAAAAGCAAAAAAATCATTAACATATTATTTCTTTTGTTTTTTGAGTTCTTTTTTTGGCTTAAATGTTTTTTTTTTCTAAGTTTGCCTCTTGACACGATTGTTCTTTTTTAATTGTTAAAAGCATTTATGATTAGGACTTAATTAGCATGCTTAATTAAGATAATAAACTCAATTACAGAAAAAAAAATATATTTAAAGGCAACATTACAAAAAAAAAAAAAAAAGTTTAGAAGACAAATGCACAAAAAAAAAAGCCCATTAAGATCTACACACTTGAATACTTTATAACTTTCATTGACCGAAAAAAAGAAAAAAAAAAAAAAAAAACAAAACTACACATGGAAACCACAGAACCCCTCTGAATATACTGTGTCATCACTAGCCACTATATGCTTAAGTAGTATGAAGTTATAGGCTCAAACTTCACTCTTAGGGAAAAGTTTGACCACAACTTCAAGCGCACTAATCATGCATTGATATTTGTTAGTCCATTGATGGCTTTCGTGTCATCAACCAGTTCAAAGCTGTCATAACAACGAAGGTATGCAACAAAGACAGCTATCACCAAGTGCATGCGCCATTTGGAGTCAGGGAACGACGTTTCCACCGCGGAAGGGGAGCTCGAAATGCTTGCTTTTAAGTCTCAACGTCCACGTCGGATTCAGATCTTCTGTTTTGATCATTATAGACTTAAGATTGAGAGTTAGGAACGTGTACACAAATATATACGTAATCTTTGACTTCATGACGTCGCCACATGATATTTTTCTATACCTTTTACCTATGAAAAAATAAATAAAAACAAGAAAATTTATAGTGATTTATAACTGCGTTTGCTTTCAACCATTATAAAATAATTCATTATGTTGATGAAAAAGTTTATAAAAAAATATTGTATACACTCTAAAATTTTATCTAATCACACAATTTTTTTAAGTTTCACTCCTAAAGAAAAGAATGCAAGGCAAGATTTGTCTTGCGCTATGATTTTCATTGTTCTTCGTGCGCAGCCGTCTGTAGCATCTATCTTTTCTCGCAATCATACAAAATCGTTCTCTGCAGGGCCACGAGGGGGAGTGAGCAAAGAGGCATGTTGGTGATACTTCACCGGGTGGTGGCCATTTCGTAGAGTCATGGAAAAGGTCATCGGGATGGGTTGTCCGTTAGGTGGGGAGTCTTGGGGTTGGGAACATTAGGTATGGTTTGTGTTATTTTTTTTTTTATTTTTTTTTTTTGGTTTTTGTTTTCTAATATTTGAACTCACAAAGGAATTCTATTTTATTTTTTAATCAGGTTCAAAGTTTTCTTGAGTTTCTTTATTTTTTATTTTTTTATAAAAAGGTATTATAGGTTTTTCAAAATTAAAATCTGGAGTTGATCACAAAAAGATTAGATTTGTGTATTAAATTTAATTTAAAGTTATATATTTGATGAAATCAAACACTAATGGTATGGTTTTTTATTAAACCTAAAATAAAAAGTATAAAAAGGTAGATATTAATAATATAGAGTTAGGAATTGCTTAGTGTAGGATACGAGATATAAAGAGAGTCAATCTACTATTTGGATCTTCCATAGGCTGGTTAGTGTAACAATGATCCAAATGTCGTCATTGAGTGAAGTACTGGAGTTAGGGATTACGCGTATACAAATATAAACGTAATGTTAGAGGGTGATGATGTGGCCAATTTTTTTAAGGGATATTTACATGAGATAAGTGTTACGAATATAATGCAATAGAAATAAAGAATAAAAACATACAAAGATTTATGTAGAAACTCAAGGCCGAAAAAAACTATAAATAGAGGAGAAAAAAATTCATTAAACTCGAAAAAGATTACAATATGGAGACAATTAAGCAGGCTAAAACGATGATACCAAACCTTAACGCAATACATCATATCTATAGGTAAAAACAAAATCCTATGGATCCAAAACACTCTACAGGATCGGGCCTATTGGCCCGATCCCTCCACCAGTACCATCACAAATCTCATAAAAAATCCTACATTTTTCTTTTACCACAATTGTTGCATTGCAAGTTTTTTAAGTTAGGTCAAACTAAATTCGAATCGCCATGTTCTAACAATAAGAATTGAAATTTTAAGTGAAATTGCAAAGGGATTAAGTTATAATTTATTAAAGTGTTTGAAAACATTAGTTATAATTAATTGATTTGAACTAATTTTTGATTTAAAACATTGTAGCATAAAAAAGTTTTAAATTATAGTTCAATTTTTTTTTTACATTATAGCATATGAAAATTTTACATTGTAACAACTAAATTTTTGTTTGAAACTGACAATCCCAAACACTTTTTATATATAACACTGGAAGAATTAACATTAAATTGTTAACAACATTTCAAAACCCCTACCGTAATTCATCAATCTATATATATATATATATATATATATAACAAAAATATATATATAAGGAAACAAAAATTTCACATATCGTGAGAACCAAAATGTTTTCCTTGTGTTTGTCTTTGTATTTTTGCAATAAAAAAAGTACTTACGACGTTTTAAACTGTTTCAGAATCATGAGTTAAAAATAACTCTTCAACTGATCTAAGTTTCTTAACACCAATAACTCGAAGATAACAATAACTCCTTACTAATTATTATTCAAATATTGTTTTAGCCATTCATTAATTAAAAATTAAACTAAAAATTAAAAAAAAAAAAAGAATAAACGTCTCTTTCTCTTTCTCCCTCCATCACCCAGATGTATGGTAGCCTGATTATCAATACCATTAAAAATGTTTTTCTTAATATACACAATTAAATTACGAAAGTGGAGAGATCTTAACGTTTGTTTTCTTTTTTGAATGGTTCACGTGGAGATGGAATTGTTAATTGAATTTTGCTAATTTTTAATTAAAAAAATAAACTGTTTCTTTTTAACTTGTAGATCCTTTTTTTGTAACGACGTTTTTTTTTTTTTTCCTTTTTAAGTGTACTTTAGAAAAAAATAAATAAAAAAAATATTTCCGGACAGATTTGGTATCAAAACATTTAAAATTGGAAAA
>CAMOHE010027807.1:2109-18059 GCA_946598075.1 Artocarpus hirsutus | reverse complement strand
TGTAGCCACCTCACACTTAGTAAGTCCTGAAAAGATGAACATAACAGGGAATGAGCAACAACATGCTCAGTAGGGAAAACCATTACTCACCTTAAGGTTTTATTCATTACCACATTAAATCTGCATGGTTAGTTAATTTACATCATATACCAGATTATGAGGTTTATTATGATCACATCTCATGGATACCATAGTTAACCATTACCAAGTTTCACACTTATGCATATATATACAAATATTACAATTTATCGTTATTCCTAGGTATCCACATTATATAAAGTATCACTCAATTTATCGAAACCCAAATGGACGTGCTTGGCCACCCTCCAAACATTCCGAGGGTATTCCGGTGAGGGGACATCAAGCCCTGAGTCCTCACCAAGTCGATTCCTGTATAGTGCGTTCTGGGACTTTCGACCCAAGGAAGCGTCATCACCTTCCCCTATTTTACCTTTTAGGATATTAGTGCCCAAGGACGTAACCGCTGCCCTCTTCACGTCTCACCATTTCTTTATATACAAATATCATTTACAGAGCCAATTTTATGATCACATCTCGTGGATACCATAGTTAACCATTACCAAGTTTCACACTTATGCATATATATACAAATATTATAATTCATCGTTATTCCTAGGTATCCACATTACATAAAGTATCACTCAATTTATCGAAACCCAAATGGGCGTGCTTGGCCACCCTCCAAACATTCCAAGGGTATTCCGGTGAGGGGACATCAAGCCCCGAGTCCTCACCAAATCGATTCCTGTATAGTGCGTTCTGGAACTTTCGACCCAAGGAAGCGTCATCACCTTCCCCCTATTTTACCTTTTAGGGTATTTGTGTCCAAGGACGTAACCGCCGCCCTCTTCACGTCTCACCATTTCTTTATATTACAAAGCCAATTTTCCTAACCATGCTTCTCAACTTATAACAATATATGTTAATTCATTATGTTCCTCGCTAATCAATACAGGGCAAGTTCATATCATAGATTCATATGTGATTCTCATATAATAGTAGTTCAACATAGATACATATATCTTGTGGTAAAACAATCAATTTTAATTCCACAAAAACCTTACAAAAGATGAGTAATAGAACCCCTACCTTTCAAGCTTCTCAACAATCTTTTAATCTCTGAATAATTAACGTAAGCTCCACACACCCTTGATCCTAAGGTGTGGATAAGGACAATTAAAACAACATGTAACCACATCCATAAATGAATTAAGTATAAATCTATATATTCTAATTTCTAATAAGATTCATAAATCACTTAGGATGGTCTTGGAAAGGTTACAAGACAATCAGGGATTAGAAGGTGAACAAAGTTGGGTTCACTATCTACAATTAGCACATGGGTTATTGGATGGTTTACTTAAGATAGACGGGTGGTATACTGCTACAGGTAGGTTTACTAGTTTTCAACCCGAGAATTGAAAAATTCATAGAAAATAAAATATAACTCCTATTTAGGCTCATGATAGCTCGTTGGAAAGCTTAGGATGTCTACTTTTAAAATATGTAAACCAATTTACAAAATTCATTTTCATATAATCCCAGAATTTCAAGAAAGAGCTACTGCCCATAGAGATAATACAAGGTTTATGGAATGTTAAGTTTTTCTTAAACCCAAAGCATATTATTCTCATTTAAAATTCCAAAACCATTTCAAAATAGGCAGCATGCATTATATAATCATAATAAATATATTCTTATGAGTTTTATACCAAAATCATTATCAAACTGTAACTCTAGCCTTCCTTGCAATTAGTGAGGAAAACATGCATTAAATATGAAGAAAATACATAGTAAAGCCAAGTTTGAATTAAAGAAAACCTACCTCAAAACTCTTTTGAAAAACACCAAAGTTCGGGTTAAAAATCAAACTTGTATTGACTCCAAAACGGCTTCAAACGTGGCTGAAAATTATAGTTGTCGTGGTTGCAAAGAGAGCTTTATGCCTTGTGTCTTTAGTTGGAAATTGAAGTGAGAAAGGAGAGAATGAGAAACTAGAGAAGAGAGTGGTGATGGTTGAATAAATAGGCATCAAAATAATTGAGGAGTGGGAGAGAATTAAATTAGCATTAAAAGAAAATATTATCATGTCTCCCATGAAGACTTTTAGCAAATAATGTTATCATAATTGAGGGGGCAAATGGGATAAGTTGTAGAAGAAGATGAAGGGAGCATTAAAAAGGTGGTTGAGAAAACATATCGATGTCTCCTGGTAGTTGAGGTGAATTAATTCTATGTCTCCAAATTATAAGGATGCTATTTAATTGAGCATTAATGTAGTGGGATAAGGTTGGTAGAAGTGAGTGATATGTAGATTTTAAATATTTACTATAGAGACTTAGTAAAAATACTAAAGTGATATTTTTATTCATATGATTTTACCAAAAATCATACCCGTAAAAATAACGGGTGTTTCAGTTTCATACAAGATAAGAAAATATCAATACCACCAAGACATGAAGTTTGAATAGTTTCTTATATAATTCTGAACATGTGCTACCTCCCCATGTAAAACAAATTGTGAGTTAATGCAGTTGTGCAAGTTTTGAACTTTATTTGACAACTATAGAGGTGTATAGTTAAAAATCTCATATCTACTATGCTCGCTATAAGGATAACCCCTGTTATAATTGCTAGTCGCTCTATTGAAGTTAATTTTTTAAATCATACGTCCTAGTGTATGGAATAAATTAAAAAATAGATTTATAGCATTGAAAAGAATTTATGAAAAGACTATTAAAAATGTGAATAAAAATAACTTGAAGAATTTTATATTTCAAAATAATTTAAAAAGTTACATATAAAGTTTGAATATTTTGTCAACATTTTCTACAAAAACTTCAATAAAATTTCAAGATATTTTGTCATTTTACATTATGATTTTTATAAAAATTGATATTTCTATCAAAATATTGATGTTTGTGGAAATTTTTATGAAAATTTTAGATATTTTGTAAAAAATACAATACCCTACTTTTATATCGGCATTTTAAAAATACAAAAATATCGACAAAAATGTATATTTTTCAATTCTTCATGGCCCCTATTACACATTAAAATTCACACAAACACTCACTGTGCACGTGCACAACACTAGCATACATAGGGGATAAAAATACGATTCAAAAAAAAAAAAAATTCACTCATTCCAACAATAAATTTGAATAAAATGTTACCCTCCACGTGTCCCTTTCATTAAAAACACACATATACATACAAATGTATATATATATATATGGGTTCGTTTGTCTTGAATTTTATTTAGATTTAAATTTAGATTTGAGTATCAAGAATCCTTTAGATACATATTTATTTCCTTCAAAATCTAAATTCTTTAAGTATTAAGAATATAAGTTTTCAGAATTCTCATCTTTAAACTTTTGATACTCAAATACCTCTGTTAGAGTAAAAACTAAAATTCTTTCTTCTATATATTTGACAAAAAAATCATAACTTCTTTATTAGATATCCAATTAAGATGATTTTTTTTTTTCATTGTGTTTCTAGTGAAGAGATGAATAAATTAAAATCTATATTGCATTTTTTTACTACCTCTTAAAACACATATTTTAAATTTTATTCTATACTTATATTAAAATTTAAATGCACATCTAAATATCAATTCACATAATCTTTTAAATTATTAACTTAAATTTTAATTAAAATCACACTAACTTAAATCAAAACATTAAGTTAAATTTATTTATAAAAGAGACCCTATATATATATACCCGCTGTTTTTTTTAGAATAATAATATTTACTTACTCTCGCACAAAGTTCTGGTTCTGTGGTCTCCCTCAACTCAACTGAACTGCAGTAAGTTTCACCTCACTTCCCTGAATTTATATCATCGTATTATCGAAAACCTCGTTACTTTGCCCTTTTTCCCAATTTACCACATGTCAAATAAACTGCAGGGGAGCCCCTGTGATTCCTGAAGCTCAATTCCTCCGGGTAAACCCTACCCTTCCCTCGATTGATTCTTCATCCCCAAATCATTCCAATGTTCTGAAGTTCTTTTTATCCTTGGAACTTCACCTTTCAACTTTATGTTTAAATTAGTTTATTTTGACTATGTATGTTATATATTACAACAAAACTAAATGATCAATCACTGCTAATTTTTTCTATACTTTGAAAATTCAGGGTTTAGTAATGTCTTGAATCGGGGGAAGACTTTGCTGCTCAAGTTTTATGTAAAATCTGTTTGATAATAAGGCCATCTGAATTATTTGCAGCCATTTTTTTTTTTTACTCTTTTGCTGACTTGGGTAGTTGAGAAAGATGTTTGGGATTGGGAGTTCCATCGCTAGGGCTCAGGTTTCGACATGCCCGACGGTGTTGTTTTCATCGTTGTCTTCCCTCCCACGTAGTTCTTCGAATTCTTTGCCTCTTCTTCCGCCTAGATCACGGAGAAATATTGCCCGGATAACCGCTGCTGCCTCCTCTGGCGATGCTGGTGGGCATGGCCAACTGCCCACTTCGGAGAAGAAGAATCCGCTTGCGGTCGTTCTGGATGTTCCTCGAACTATTTGGAAGTGGACGTTACGACCGTTGAGCGATTTTGGTTTCGGACATAGAAGCATTTGGGAAGGCGGAGTGGGGATGTTTCTAGTTTCGGGTGCAGTTATTCTTGCTCTCAGTTGGGCTTGGTTGAGGGGATTCCAATTACGGCATAAATTCAGGAAGTACTTGGCTGTTTTTGAGTTTGCCCAAGCTTGTGGTATTGCAACTGGAACGCCTGTCAAGATTAGAGGGGTGACCGTTGGCAATGTTGTTCGCGTAAATCCGTCCTTGCAAAGTATTGAAGCAGTTGTTGAGGTGTCAATTCATCTGATTCAAGTCTGATTATCGATTTTGCTTTATTTTGGCTATGCTAAGGTGTATAACTTTTCTTTTGCAGGTTGAAGATGATAAAATAGTCATACCTCGAAATTCACTGATTGAGGTAAACCAGTCTGGTCTTCTTATGGAAACAATAATCGACATTACTCCCCGAGACCCAATTCCAAATGCTAAAGTTGGGCCTCTTGACCTGGAATGTGTCAAAGAAGGTCTAATTGTATGTGATAGGCAAAAGGTGAAGGGAAAACAAGGAGTGAGCTTGGATGCATTGGTAGGGATATTTACCCGCCTTGGACGTGATGTAGAGGAAGTTGGTATTGCCAACACTTATACACTGGCTCAACGATTTGCTTCCGTTATCGAAGAGGCAAAGCCTCTGCTTGCAAAGGTGTGATGTGCCCTTCTGATGCTGTTCTTTAATAGATATTTGCTTGTATGAACTGGAAAGGTTTTTCACTTAAAAGAGCGGCTAGTTTGTTACAAGCAAACTGGTGCTTGTTAAATGGAAAGACCTATTGGTGAAAAATTAAATTATTAGTACTTTTTGTTAACTGCCCGTATTGTTCGGTGTAGCCAGATTCAAGATTTTACTGAATTTGTTGAGGCACTGATCATATTTGCTGAGAAATCTCCAAACGGAAAATTAGAAACTTAATTATGGGGATTTATTGAAATCATCGTGCTTTTTCGAAGTCTTATGAAATTTTTAGTCTTAAGTTGTAGCTCGATGGATAATGCTCATTCAAGGTTGTAGAGAAAGAATTTGGATTGGTTAAAAAAAAAAATGTATACATGACCTAATTACATTTCAACCATGCAACTACTACGTTCAACAACAAGCAGACATTTCTACAAATCTCATGTAGTTTCATTTACTGGTCAAGTCAAGAAAATTCTGAAAATTTCACCAATTTTCATTTTTGGTTCTTTGTTAAAGAATAAAAAATCTCTCGTGCTTGTGTACTTACTTGTCAAGTGCTTCCTGTTGTTCGATGTACAGTAACTGAAAAGTATTGTATTCTTATGTGTGCTATTACTTTCTTGATTCCTTGAGATAGAGGGTGAAGGTGAAAGAGAGAGAATAATGTTAGTAATAGAAGTGGTCCATTGTTTTATTAAAGAAGCAGAAAAAAGTTTTAATTCTGGGAAAAATTTTAATATGAAAGCAATGAAAGATAATCGGTGAAAGAGGACTCCTTCTGGGAGTTTCCATTTACTTTCTGCACACTCTCATGTACATATATTTGGCATTGATGTAGTGATGTCTCAGATCCAAGCCATGGCTGACGATATTCAACCTTTGCTAGCTGAGGTTTGTGATAGTGGTCTGCTTAAAGAAGTTGAAACTCTAACCAAAAGCCTTACAGTAGCCTCCGAGGATTTGAGGTGAACTATCTCAATTTAAGCTGTATCACTTTCTGATTGTCTTTATTTACAATTTTTTATGCTTCTTCCTTTTTAGAACTATTGCTTTTTGATGTGATGTAACTTGGTGAAGATTGGTTTCTGCAGCTTTTATTGTTTTCTTAATAGACTTAGGTGTCCAAGGACTGGATTGTTATATCTTTCTGATTGTTCAGCTATTTATGATTTCCTGTTGAATAACCATTATTTTTGTTGAAAGCTATCTTCTTCACAGCTCTGCCACATCAAAATAATTTGAATCATTTACTGCAATCTTCATGGTACTTTTGTCTACGCTACCACAACTTCTCAGCTCTTTCTTCATAACATACTGGTTTATGGTTCAATACTAGTTTATATGCATGTTTTCTTCGACTCTAGGTCTTGCATGTGTTCTTTTGAGGTTTTACCCTTTAATAGGTTGCACCTTTTTCTTGAGATGTGTAGCTTTGTACTATTGTGAAATATACGGTATGCGTCATACAAGAGATAAACATTAAGGGCATGTTTACCAAAGCATAAAGGAATGTAATGGGAAAGGTATTGGGTTTGGAAAGGAAAATAAAATAATAAGAATGGAGATCATTGATTACGTTTATTGTACTTACTTGTCTATTAGATGGTGAAAGGGGAAACAATCCGATTCTCTTTGCAATGTTTGCAATGTTTACTAAACTTAGGAACGAGTCTTATCAATATCATTATCAAAACCATGTTACATAATTTATATTAGAATACATGTTAATTTAATGATCATTTAATTACAACGTGTGACATGTAAGGTTATCTTAGTAAATTTGGCATTTATTCTCGTTGATAGGATTCAACACTAAGGCTACATTTGGTTGCAATGACGAAATGGTAATGATAATAGGAATGAGAATGGTATTGGAATAGAATGGAAAAGAAAGTTGATTCATTTGTTTGGTTGTAATTTTAGGAATACTATAGAATGAAATATGAAGACTTTTATGTTGACAAAATTACCCTTTTGTTATAATACTAATATTTTATATATTAATATAGTATCTGTTATTATATAATATATTATATAGTTACGAAATAGAATATAATAATATTATGATGGTGTGTAATATATAAAATTATAAAATGTAGTTATAATATTATAATTATATTAAGAATTATATTTTTATTGTTATAATATATAAAATATAAAATGTAATATCATGTAAGAAATAATAATATTCAATTATAGTCTAATTACAATATTTAAAATAGATTATATTATATTAATATAATAATATATTATATTATATTTTAATAATTATAAATAAATTAAATTAGATTGTAATAATAATTATGTAATTATAGCTTAAAATATAATAAATGATAATATTGGAATTATAATATCGTACTAATATTTAATTATATTATTAATATAATATATCATAAATATGTAATAATTTATATTATTATGATTATAACAAAATAATATTACAATTATTAATATAATTATGGTATTGTTAATTGCAATATTACAACTATATTATATTATATCATATTATCATATTATATTAATAATATAATATATTATATAATAAAATAATATTACTGTTATTAATATAATTATATTTATTGATTACAATATTACAATTGTATTGTATTATATTATATTATTATCAATATACTACAGTATATAATAAAAGAGTATTACAATTATTATATTATATTATATTATATCATATTATACTAATTATATTATAATTATTAATATAATTATAATAGTAATAATTATAATATTCAATGGTAGCTATGGAAAAAAAAAAAAAAAAAAAGATTGGAATGGCTATTCCTTCTATGTGAGGAAGAAATGACGATTCACCCATTTGATAGAAAAGTCATTCCATTTTGAATGACTATTCCTTTTCCAAAAACCAACCAAATGTCATAATGAACCTTTACTCTTTTCCTTTCCATTCCTTTCCCCTCAACCAAACACAGCCTAAAGGGGACGCAAGATTGACATTCCATTTCCTTATTCTTTATATATTGTCGGGCCTACTAAATTCTTATTATTGATTTTGTAAGCAAACATATGATTAGATCGAAAAGGGAATCACTCCTAACTCTCCCATTCCATTTCATTTCATGTGAAGGAAACACGCCCAAAGAATCTGATATTCTGATGGATTGTTGGGATACCTATGGATTTAATCAAGGAAATTATCAACCTCGTGTTCAGTTACCATCTTGAAAGAGTTTGCGAAACTCTAATTTTGTTTGTTTTTGTTTTGTTTTGTTCTTTGTTTTGATTTTTGTTTTTGGATGATCTTGCCAATTCAATTGCTAAGTAGCCGCTGAAAAGGTTCATTGGGATTCAATTTGGCTTTGGTGAAATCAGATTATATGAGGCTATTCTTTTAGTTAGAAGATACAATGGTCAAGATCCAATTTTGAAGTTTGAATAAATTTAGCTATAAATCAAGAGAACTCAATACTATTATGAATGATGATCTGAAATCAAACATTTACCACACGAGTACCGCAAACCATAATAAGATCATAATCAAATGCAAAATAATTATTGATCTTGGATGAGTTTAGATGCTAGCATTAGTAACTTGACTTATTTAAGAGACCTAACGTTCGTTTGGTAAATGGATTTGAATTGTGTTGATTTGGATTATTTTGATTTGAGTAGTGTGATTTGAATGGCTATCCAAATTGACGTTTAGATATGCGTTTCAAGTGTTAATCTGAATAGAGAATAAAATTGAAATTTGTGTTTGGATAGATAGTGGAAAAAGGTTTTGATTTATTAACACATCCAACAAAATCTTAATGTTCATGCTATTAAAAAATATGTAATATGGATATTGATTTATTCATTTTCAGTAGGAACGAAATAAAAGAATTGTCTTAATCGGATATTAAGTGAATAAGTTATAATTTTATTCCTCAAATATCGCAGAGAGAATTTTAACTTTTATTATAGTAAACATATTTGAGTTTAAAGAATTTAAGAGGGGGGTAGAACTCTAAAAATTTGGATTCAAAGGATTCATTTCATTTGAATTTTGAAGGAAACAAAGAATTCTAAAGATTTGAATACAAAGAGTTGGCCGAATATGTAAAACAAACGACCCCCTAATAATCTGTTTACTTGTTGCCACTTTGCTTCATAGAAGTCTTGAAAAGCTTCATTTATCTCAAAAAAAGAAAAAAAAAGGGTCCACATACACGGCATGCGGCATTTCTATTCTGTGTCTGGGTGCATGTGTGCGATTCACTTTCTGGCTAATAGTTGTTTAGCACATTGTTCTATGCAGAAGAGTGCATTCATCCATTCTGACTCCAGAGAATACAGAACTAATTCAGAAGTCGATATACACTTTAATTTTCACCTTAAAGAACATCGAGGTAAAACCTTGTTACAAATTCTGTAATCCTTTTTTTTATTAAACAACGGCATAATTAGCGTTCAGCACGTTAAAGTATAATGTTGTGTTCAGTTTTTCATTTTCTGTTGTTCTATTTTTGCAGAATATAAGCTCCGATGTCCTTGGATTGACCGGTGATGAGGCTACAAGAAGAAATTTGAAATCACTTATCAAGTCTCTCAGCAGGTTGTTATAAAGTTCATAAAAAATATTAGTCTTTATAACTTAAAGATAGCATCATTATTGCAGAAATTGCTTCCGTGTTCCATAATTATAAAGAAGATATAAAGTGAAGTGTTGCTCTGAGTCTTTTTGTTTTTTCGAAAGAAATTTGGCTCCTTACAGATCAACTTAAGTCATGCCCTTTTAGCCGCTATTGTATAGGAAAAAGCTTTTGATTATTGGAGCTACATTTTTCATTCGTCTTTAGAGTTCTCTTGATGTGTTCTTATGATCTTTTTAGATACATGGTTGCTTATGTCCTTTATTTTATTTTATTTTATTTTCTTTAATTTTTTCTTTTTCAAAACCATTTTGACGTTGCAAATATCCTTTTGGACTGATTATCCTTAGAGCTTGTTGTTAGTTCCATTTTCTATAGAAAGTTGCACTCTTTTTCCCTCTCAGATATTCTCTAAGAAAATGGTTTTAGCGACGGCTCTTTATACATCTCCGGAGTTGAGCTTGATTTTTGTCATTTCCTTTTTGGTTTAGGATTTTTCCATGTTTGCATTGATTTTCGGTTGTTGTCCTCAGGTGCATACATACGTACGTATGTACGTACTATTCTTGGTTGTAATCTTTTTGTTGACAGAATGAGTGGAGGGGTTAGTGTGGAATGAGTTTGCTTGAAGGTGCCAAACTTAGGTGACATTTGGTACGGAGGATTTGGCCATTTAAGTTTAACCTCCCCTTTTTTTTTAAAAGTGTATGTACCAAAAGTGTCTGTTTGGCTTGTGGGTTCGAAACATGGTGGTTTGAAATGAAAAAACATGTATGAACTTTGGTTCAAACCAAACAGGCGTGGAGGTATTTTGGTTCAAAGTACCAAATTATTAGTTTGAACAAAGTCTTAAAAATACATGCCAAATGCTCGTTGGTTTAAATTCTTTCATTCAAATCGAGTGAATTGATGAACCAAACAGACCAAGTCTATCATTGTTCAAACCTTTTATTTCAAACCACTATATTTTAAACTAATGAATCAAACGGATCCTTGATTAGGAAGTTCTGGTAACCTATGATGCTATTTATCCTCTTACCATATAGGGTGTTTTGGAATACCGTTACAATCGTAATTTTGTGATTTTATCTAGCTTTTTTGCAACGTTTTCTCTCACATGTTTTCTTTTTTCTTTTTTATTTTTTAAATTTGTGGTTTCAAATATGTTCTCGCACACCCTAGTAGATTAAAAAAAGGTGTGCTTTAGGAGAAATAATAGCCTTAGGATTTTTGTGGTTTCTTGTCCTAATCACCTGTTTTTTGGAAACTTGTCATGAGTGGCTATGATGTGTCTCTGGAAACAAGTAGGTGATGCTATTCACTCACTGTTTTAGTTGTTAAGAGGCCGTTTAGTTAAGGGATTCGAATTATGGTGATTTGGATTATTTTGATTAAGTATTGTGATTTGAATTGTGATTTGAGTGATGTAATTTGAGTTGTAATTAGAGTTTTTGTTTGGTTGTGAGAGTATTTAAAATTTGATTTGGGTAGAATATTCAAATATGTGTTTGGTAAGTTTTTGAATCTTGATTTGAGTTATAAATATGTGTTTGGTACATTTGAGGTTTAGATTAGGATTTTTGGTAGCCTTTTTGTCAAAATTAAGCAAAATTTATTAGAAAAATAACACATTTTTAAAAAAGTGCATAAAAATGGTGGATGAAATAAATTATTTTCATTTCATTGAACCTAAGAATCAATGTCTGGTGAACACGAACACAATATTAAAAGGAAATGAGAGTGATAATTATATTAAGTTCTTTGTTTTTTGCCTATTGACTTTTGTTGCTATTTTGATGTTATTTTCTTTTCCTGAAATATCAATTCTCTGTCCAATCCATAAAGTATTTACGTAAAGAAAAAATTATCACAATCCATTAAAAAAAAGTGGTCCTTTTCCAAAGTCATTGCATACATGACAGCGTCTTGTGCAGACAACTAAGGGGAAACCCCTAGTTAACTTAGCAACGTTTCAAAATTAATGTATTTAAAAATTAGTATATTGAAATACTAATGCCTATTGGTGTACCAAGGGCGTTGTGTATAAGCTTCCTACATTTGGTTTGCCATCGTATTTTTACGAGCGTTCATGTTGGCATTGTCACCCTTATTTTGAATAAATGGGTTCATATCAACCCCATCATCGTCTTGCACCCCATCTTCTTCGTCGACATTTTCTCCTTCTATCTCAACCATCGATAGTGCGTCATCATAGTAGTACTGAAGTATCTCATCATTGTTCTGCCACATACGTACGAAGTTGTGAATCATAGCGTAAGCAATTGGGATCAACTTTTGTTTGTCGTATAGAAAGGGATTCATGTTCTTCAATATTGGGAATCTCGTCTTTCATACACAAAAGGTTCTTTTAATGTAGTTACTTAACAACTCCCTTGGCGAACGAGGACTATGCCTACGTTCTCGATACTCCTACAAATGATATATAACTCCTCGATATGAAGCAAGGAAACAATCGGTGTTGGGATAGTCATAATCCACTAAATAGAATTTCCCTAAGCAAATCATAAGTGGTGTTAGTATATATATTCTGAAAATACAACAAAATCAAACAGTGACTTAAAAAGAACAATAATAAGTTTTTTTCTCGTCTACCTGGCGGTGGTCTTGGAAAGTGTTTCCTTGGATTGGATATGGCGTCTAGTAACACTTGCGTATCATGGGCGGATCCCTCCCATCTAGTTAAGATGAAAGTAAATTTCATGTCAAAGTCGTAGATGCCTATGACATTTTATGAGTAAAATTTTTTTCTATTAATATACCTTCTCGATTTTTCGCTGGGTGGAATACATGGTATGTGTGTACCGTCAATAGCGCCTACGCAGTCATGTGCTAATTGTTACTTCATTTGGTTTAAGGCAATTGTTTTACAAATGACAATATAGTATTTCAGTATTAGAGGATGTTACCTTGAATCATAGAACGTACTTGTTCTTTTGCGTTTGAACGAGCATAGGCAGGTCCTTCCATTTCGACGGTAGAATAAAGTCATGCCTCAAGTCACATATTGCATGGAGGCCCTGTGTGAAAAAGCATGAAATCGTCTCTCTTGAATGAGGCCAATAATCTTGCATTTCTCTGTTCTTTGGCTTTGTGATATGACGTTTAAAAATATCACTAGTTGTTCATCAACATTGGTACTACGATTGGGTCTTAACAAACCCTTGTTTTAGACTACTGCACTCAACATTGTGAACGTCTCAACACCTATTTGAATCTTATTATATATTCTCCTGTGATGTCCATATAGCAAATTATAAACTCGTTCATGTCCACGCATCCCCAACGTGTTTCCCTACTGATGGGACTGCATAAATACGGAGGCATATAGTGCCGCAGAAGCGGCTGCAATGTCGTAAATATTATCATTGTCGTCCGAATCATTATTTCCACCTCCATGAACTGGAAAATTCGCCATCAAATCCCTACAATGAATTTATTATATGTTGTAAGAATCGAAAAAACCATTGATTAATATTTCATATTTGTTAGATAAGCCATTTTCAAACGCCTAATCGAAGCCAATATTAATTTTTTCACCGAAAATAAGGAAATAGATATGCAATGCATTAAAACGATGCTCGTTGTCAAAGTCGCAGATAATATAAGATTGTACCCAAATATAAAGAGAACACGTTTAATAGAATATAAACAAATTATCTAAAGGAAATAATAGTGTATAATGTGAAACTCACCAACAATCGTATAACGTATAATCCGATCAAAGATTACAAGCGTAAGAAGAATACAATCCGTGCAAGGATACAATGAAGAATACAAATAGTGAAAAAATGTCCATGACAAAATTTAAAAAATGCAATGAAAAATAATAATAAACAAAAATAAAATGAATATACTAATAGCTGCCATGTCCACCATAGCCCACCATATGGTGGACATGGGAAATATGGAGGCTCTTGCTAAAAATGGGTGGGAGGATGGAAGAAAGGTGCCGATGGTGCCTGCGACGGTACTGCTGGTGGAGGTGTGCGCTTCGTTGGTTGCCGCTACCCAGATTGGACTCTCGCGCTCCCCCTTTGTATGAAGGCCATGCGACATTCTGGATCAGCTATGAGGAACGCGGTTTGGATTTTCGGATTAGTGAACAAGTATTCTGTAAAGTCCACGAATTGATCTGGCCCTAGGTTCATCTCTTGCATTATTGTTAAGCACTGCCTCCATTCCCAATCATCTGATGGGGGTTGATGGCCTAAGCTCTCACCACTAATGCCCTTATTGGCGCTACGGTTGGATAGGGAATCTGCGATGCTTTGTAAGGCTGTTGCAGCAACCTGCAAATCTATCAGATAGTGGCTACGCACTAGCCTCTTCCCAATTGTCTGGGAGGTGGAAGCAATATTTGTCACACATTGTCCTGATCTGCGGCCATCTACTCCTGCCAAATTAGCAATGTACACCCTATCCTCCAGGTTGTTGTAATCATCGTCTACGTCCAGCTGCTCAAATACTCCATCGTGGTCGTCATTGCTTCTCAGCGGACTAGGAGGTTTGGTTAGACGTGTGGAGCCTGAAGCTATTGCATGATTCCCGATGGCTGACTCTTTGTGAAACAATTGCGTGATCAATGGCCGTTTAGGCATAGCCTTACCAATCAGGTCTTTGGCATGGGAGTTCTCTAGATATAAAATTAGAAATGAATCACGATTGGCGTCACAACAATTATTAAACAGTTTTTTTTTTTAAAGAATTAAGACGAGTGCAAGTGAAAACTATAATGCTTACCACCAAGAAATCCTCCAAGTACTGTGGGTCGCAACTAACGGCGCTAGTGTCAGGATCCCAACTAAGGTCACTTGCATTCATGAGGACAGAATATAGCTGATAAGTTTTTCGCAGCCGATTTCGCTTTTGTTTACAGCGTTCTCCCGAAACCCCTTGACCTAAAATTTTTGCCGCCCACCGGTCCCAATAGGATGCTAACGGATGTCGTTCCAAGGCGGATGTTTGATGGTCCACCAACCTTAATAACAACACCCTCTCATTGTGTCTGTTCCAATTAACGGTTGTCTCGTCTTCGTTCCTTTTCTTCCTCGTCTTACCCATTTCCACCATTCAACCATAGAGCCTACAACAACCAATGCATATGACATTTTTGTTGGGTTTTGTTGGATTTTGTGATTCAAATAAGCAGCAGAAAATTAAAATAAATTCCTATAAAGCCCTCGCAGGATCCATGCAATTCGATTAGATTGATAGAAAAGTCATAGAATCTTACCTAGATAACAAAAAGGGGTAAGATTTTTGGAAGGAAGAGAGCGGGTTCACTCCGGTGGCACCCTAACTCGAGCTTTTTGTATTCAAAATTGGATTCAAACGTTGTTACTTAGAGCAACGTCCTATGCAGGTATCTACATGAACAGACTTTCTTAAAAATGAATTGGTGTGCTAGCATCCTCTCCTTTGCGTTAAATGACTCTCTCTAATTTTAGGGTTTTAATGTTCTTGCCTTTTTTAATGAGAGAACGCCTTCTTTTTTCTTAATTAAGCTAAAAACCCTAAAACAAATATATATATATATCTCTATTGACTTCGAGACAGCGTCATATTTTAACTAAGGTAAACTGTAATTCAAATATGATTCAGAGAATCAAGACAAAATTTGTAATTCGAATATGATTCAGGGAATCTAGTTAATGTCTGTAATTCGAATATGATTTAGAGAATCTAGATAATGTCAGATTCAATGAACCTAGACATATCTAGTACATCGAATCTAGACATTATTAGGTTCATTGAACCTAGACATAGTAAACACAAAATTCATTTTTAGTCTGTTCTAACTGTGCGGCCCTGTAGGTTCAAATAACGTTGGTAGTAGGCTTGAAATTTTGTTTCTGGCCCACAAATCATAAGCGGTCTCTTGCAAGACTTTATAATTACCCAAGTTATGCGAATATCAATAATCCGACATAACCTAATCCACAATAAGTATTAAAGTCCTTTTGTCACTAGATACCTTGATTGAACATGAGGCATGGTTTATGTCATCCTTATACTATTCAATCATATTATTTCT
>CAMOHE010027803.1:0-15840 GCA_946598075.1 Artocarpus hirsutus | reverse complement strand
AAAAATTAAACTAAAGTTTGTGACTAAATATACATTAGTCACAATATTTTGGGACAATTACAAAAATTTCCCTTGAACCATATTACTTGTAGCACTTTGCCCCTGAGTTTTAAAATGTAACACCGCTCCTCTTGAAGTATAAACTGTTAATAAAAATAGTTCTTTTGTCAAAATTTTTAAAAAAATTGACAAATAATTTTAAAATTAAGGGTATTTTAGTAATCCTACTTATAAAATTAACCATAAAATTAAAACTATAATATAAAACAGTCTCTATTGACAATTAAAATAAAAATACAATTAAAACCATAGTACTAGAAGCATTCCCTATTTTTTAAAAAAAAAATTATTAATTTTTAACACTCAAAAAGTATTTTAAAATTTTCAAAGTTATAAATACAAACGAAAACTTCAAAGTGTGAAAGAAATTTTATTAATCCAATTTGAGTTTTTTTCTCTTTGAAACATTTGTATTACATTTTTTTATATTGAACAAATTTTTGTTATATTTTTTTTACTAGTATATATTACTTTTAAATTTCAAAATATTTTTTAGGTTTGAAAAAAAATAAAATTTTGAAAAGATTCAATATATTGGAAAAAGGATTCAAATGGTATTATTTTAATTGAATTTTTTGTTTTATGTTTAATAATCAAAAAATATTATTTTCATTATAGTTTTAATTTTTGTAGTTATTTTTCAGAGTAGATTACTAAAATACTTTCAATTTTAAAGTTATTTGTCAATTTTTTGCTAGAATTCTAACAGAAAGATCATTTTAGTTAACGACGTATACTTTAGAAGGAATAAATGTTATGTTTTGAAATTTGGGAGGAAGTGTTACAAGGGTTGTAATTCCGGGGGAGTTTTTGTAATTGATCCAATTTTGTTGTAACTAAAAGTTTAGCTAAAAAATAATAAAAGTCTAGTTTTTTATAGTGTATATAGTTACATAAATAGAGGTAATGGTTGTTTCCATGGGTTATAAATAGCATTGTTTCTTATATGATAGATGATCAGTATTAAGTATAGCTCAATCGGTCCTATCTTTGTCACGTTATCCATTAATAATATATCAAATCGCTCAACATTTTTTAAATACAAGGTGAGATTAAACTTACAACCTTTCTAAAAGTCCTACTCCTGTTTGATTGGGGGAAAGGAATAGAAGGAAAATGAATGAAACCTCATTCTATGTTTAGTTAGTTTTTGGAAAATGAGTAGTCATTCAAAATAGAATGACTTTTTCATTAAGTAGGTGAATCATCATTTCTTCCTCACATAAGAAGAATAACCATTCCAAGTTGTTTTTTTACTTTTCCATAATTCTACAATATTGATATATAAAATATTAGTGTTATAACATGAGAGTAATTTTTGTCGACATGAAAATATTCATATTGTATTTCATAGTTTCTTAAAATTACAATCAAACAAATGAATCAACTTTCTACAATAAACTTTTCTATTCTATTAACATTATCATTCATATTTCCATTTCTATTACCATTCTACCACTGCAACTAAAACTCTTGTACCACTAGACCAAACATAGCCTTAACATTTTTTCGTGAAATATAAAGAGATGTGAAATATTACAGAAAATTTTCATTTTTTTTGGCACGAATGGCGCGTGGCATTTTATTGTGCTAGTGCTCAAAGCTCAGATACAAAATTGGGACGTTGCCCTAGGGTTTTGCAAGTGAAGACAGAGTGTACTTGAATTATTACATATAAGAGGCCGTTTAAATTCTTTTTTGTTAGTGGATGCTGATAGAGAGAAAGCTTAGCAAGAAAGAAATTGAAACCTTGCAAAGTAAAATGATAGCTTTAGGCAGCCCACCTTACCACCTTCGAGCATACTGCCAAAAAAAAGCTAATTGTTTTAATTTGAGTTGCTTCGCGCAGGCACATAGTATTCTATAAAGAACTATTCAACGCACGCCATAAAATCTTGACATGCCTTTTTTCTAATAGTTTGTATTGGAGCACATTGAGTAAACGGCTTCTTTCCCTTTTTTTTTTCCTTTTTAAAGAAGGGTGAGAGTAACTTTTTAATTTGGTTTGGCTTGTGTAATGTTTTTAACATGCGCAACCTTTGATCCTAGTGTTATATACATACATAAATATACCCATATGTATTTATATATAGATTGAACTTTAGAAAATTAAAATTTCCGTGTTTACAACTACAATTTTGGCTAAGAACAAAGGGGAAATAGGTCCGGCAAAGAGAGAGAGAGAGAGAGCGGGAGAGAGAGAAAGAGAGAACGTTTTAATAGCACAATTATGTATATATAATTTGTAAATGATCAAACAGAGAAATGAGAAATTTTCCTTCTCACTTTGGTCTTGGGAGCTTAGCATATATATGCGGAACAAAAATATTTAAAATGCTCGTTTTAGTATGGTCACGGTAAACTTACATCAAGCATTATTTGTTCATGATTATGAATTAATATGGGGACGTCGATGCTAATAACGTTATATGTATTTCAACTTGTTTCTCTTTCCTTACGGAAAAAAAAGGAATAAACTATTAAATTTGTTCCTTTGAAAGGGCAAAAATTGATTTATCTGAGAAAGCTAGCTGGATTTAGGCATGTATATATATGTTATAAAGAAAGGAACCTTCCTAGCTAGATTACAAATTTGCAAATTCGTTATTTGAGATTTATGTGGTCTGTCAATATTCTTCATTTGTATTAATTATTCAATTGTCTATCATAAACTAAACAATAATGTATGTTTCTTTTCGAAATTATTGTTCTTGGCTGCCTTATTGCTGTTCCGTATCATGGTATATAATTTTTTTCCCTCCTTCTTTTTTCTAGTTACGTATTTAAAGATTATGACCAATCAGTAGTCCATTACTTCCAAGTAATTAGGACAAAATCCTATTCAAAAATATACACTAAGGACTAAATTTTCAAAGAAAAACACAGAGGGAGAAGAAGTCTGCATTAAATTATCGGGAAATTGCATCAAATGACACAGTTTCAATTCTTAATATAAGCAAATAGCACACTTTTAAAAATATTAAAGTAAATAGCATTTTTCAAATCTTGTTTTCTTTCTAAACACTTATATTTTTAATTTTACCTCCTCATTTTTCTTCTTTTTCTTATTCTCTTTCTTTTTGTTTTTGTTTTTTGTTATCTCGCTCTGTTTTTTATTTCACTCTATGTTATTCTATACAAAAATAAATTTTGTTTTAATATAAGTGAGCTACTTATTAAACACTATTATATTTTTGTCTATTTATTTTTGTTTCTAATTAATAATCAGCTGATTCCCTCCTTCTCCCATAATTATCAAATTAAAAAACTTAACAGGGTCCAATTATTGAACCGCAAATCTTGAGAATATCTTGGAGACTATCTAAAAAATTGAACTTTGTGGATTCTATGTATGTTTGTCTTGTTCGTTAGATCGACCGTTTATAAACGACTCTTGAGAAATATCAATGGTCCCTTCTAAGTTATCAGCGTTGACCTGATTATTTGCAAAAATAATTTAATTATTGATTAAATAAATTATATAGAAAAGTAGGGTTCACATGTGCCAGAACATATGGCATATTGTATGGTGTGGGCTGGGATAAATTATTAAGCTACATGCAGAAGATATTTTTAGTGCCCTTGCTTTAGCATATGCACATGTTACAATCCAAAAGTTGCGTCTGGTGGGGACTAGTTTGATTTTAGAAGGGTGCAGGTTCAATCTAGTATTGACGTATTTTGTCAAAAAGAAAAAAGCATGCATCCTCAAAATTACTAGATTTTTATAAAAGCATGTTTGGTAATACGATTTGAACTATAAAGTTTGGACTATAAATTGAAACCATAAATTATAATTTGAACTACTGTTTTAAACGCTTTGCTAAAAATGTTGCTTTGAACTTATTTTGAATTTCAAATTAATTTAAACCTTTACCTTTTTATCAATAATCTAAACATGCATAACGGTTTGAACTTCAACTCTTAGTTTAAACAGGCCACCCAAACGACTACTAAGGATACTTAATTTTG
The DNA here is from genome assembly GCA_946598075.1 of Artocarpus hirsutus. Classification (NCBI taxonomy): domain Eukaryota; kingdom Viridiplantae; phylum Streptophyta; class Magnoliopsida; order Rosales; family Moraceae; genus Artocarpus; species Artocarpus hirsutus. The sequence continues at coordinate 11,808 of CAMOHE010027803.1, read as the reverse complement.
ATATGACAATTACCATTGTTTTCTTGAAGGTCAATAACAATCAATTGTTTTGCACTCGTGTGATTTGTAAGATAACGAAGACGTGAACGAATCAGGTTTCTCATTTTCCTGTTGACAAACCAAGTTGCGAAATTTAGAGACTGATTTAATTATATTCCCAAGAGATAGATTACTTATTCACTAGCTGGAAATGCAAAAGCTATTAATGTTTGCTAAATTGCTAACATAAAAGGGTTTGTACATCTTTATACAATAATTCTTGTCAAGCGAGTATTTGTATACGTGTTTATAAATGTTAAATTTAGATTACATGTTAAATTTAGATAACATACAAGTCTTATGATAGATTTGGTTTCATTTGACATTATTGTTTCAACTATATAGTTCTAATTTTATAAGTCGTTTTAAAAAACGGTTAGAATCAACAATTTTTATTTGAGAATTGTAACATGTAAGAGTTTTACGTTGTAACAATTCTTTGCTTTTTACTATAGCATGTGAGAGCTTTACACTGTTTACAGTTGTAACTGATTGTTCCAACTGTTCTTTTAAATGGCTTATATATAGTTCCAATTGCTATATTATAAAATTCTTGCATGCTACAATGCAAAGAAACAACAAGCTACAATGTAAAATTTTCACATGTTACAATAAACTCTTTTTAATTTTTTGTTTTAACTACAAGCAATTTTTTAAGGAAAAATCCTCACTTGTGTTTTTTGCATGGGCAGTTGAAAGTGGAGTTTTTCTTGTTTTATGCATGCTGCAACATTGCAATTGCAAAGTTGCATGATGGTGGCCTCATTCACGGCGATTTAACGAAATCAAACGTGTTAGTTAGAAGTGGTACCAATCAGCTGGTGTGTTATTATAATAGTTCCTTGGTAATAATTAAAGCTAAATTCTTCTTAAAATCTTGGCAAACATGTTGATGTGAAGAACATTCTCATTGAGATGGGAACCTACTTTTAAGTATAGGTAATTAAACTTGCAAATCCTTATTTGGTCCCTATCGTACTATAGGAAAATAATAGTAAAATATCACTTCAAGGTTTAGTAATTTTGTTTTCTTCTCTTTAAATTACCAAATCATGTCTCCTCCCATGTCTTATTAGTGACTAAACTAGCTATATCATTGCAAACATTTCTAGCAAACACTTTTAGAGGTGTCAATTCGAGTCATCTGGTTTGGCGCATATGGGCCAAAAGAAAAAGTTAAGTCAATCTTGTCTTGTTAATGAAAAGAGAATCCCAACCTAACTTAAAGCTCACATGAGCCTAGGATTAGGCCAGGCTGTATCTTAATAAGAATTTTTTTTTATAATATATGCTTAATCGAGCTAACCAGGTTATGTTTTAAGTATAAATCTTCAGCTTGATCTATTTAGACAATCATTTATATTGTATCTTAATCCTAAGATAAATAGTGGGCTTGTTGTCTTGACTTATATCTTTTAATGTACCAAAGGGAGACATTCACATTTTATAATGATATGTATGCCGGTACGTTGGAGGCATGACTCTTGATAGCGTAAACCTGTTATTCATAGATATAGAATCCATAGCTCTTCTGTAAGAGTAGTGATATCCTCTTATATGCGTTATTCTGTAATTGAAAAACTAGAGTACTCAACCATTTGGATATATAGGTGTAACCGAATGGTATACTGTCTTTATATGGTAAGTTTTTCAATGGTGAGATAATGAACGTAAGATAAAAATAATTAGGAAGATAAGACAAAACTTGTCCTCAAACCAATTGAGGATAATCCTATGGAGATACAATACATTATGATATGTCATGCAGACTTAGCTATATGTGCTTTGTAATTTTATATAGTTCAAGAAGTTTTTAGTGGAGTAGCATTAGAGTTGATAATTATAAAATGTATATCTAGAATATTGGGTTTCATAATTATAGAGAGCTTGAATTATATAGGTCATGGGCCGAGACTTGGACATGCCTTGTGTCGGCCGACTTGTCCCGTTCCAAATTGACTCCTCTAAAACCACCCACCAGCGCTCTCTTTTTAAGCCAATATCAAACGACTTTTTTTTTTTTTTTCCTTTTCAAACTTTGGGATTTAAGCATACATGTACGTTTTATGATTAAAGTTAGGCGTAACTTTATAGCCTAAACAATACATGAAGCCACTTTTATATATATATATATATATATACACTCGGCGCATGCATGGTTGGATAACTTGTAATGAGGGAACTTTGCCTTTCGTCATAACGATAGTTAGAATATAATAGTGAACAGACTTCAGGACTGAGCAATCTTCCTTCGGCTGATGGAATCCTGTAATTTTAACACAAGAAAAACGAAAAAGTGAACAGACATGTATACCTTTCTTGAGCAGAATGAAGCTTCCTATCAATCCTAAACGATACACGTGAATCTTCATAGACAAGTACAGTTGTATTATATAATTAGATAAATACTGCACTATTAATATTTTGGGATTGAGTCCTTTTTTAATTTCTTTTCTTTTTTTTTCCTTAATTAGGTTGAAAAAGAGAGAAACACTAGAACTTGATGTGCTTATCAAAGCCCTCCATACGTTAACTATTTGGCACTTGAAGGGAATAGGGTCATGCGCTCACCACTCATGAGAGGCCATTATCACGATGATAAAATAAAAAAATAATAAAAAAAAGAGATGGTTTTAAATTTTCATAGAGAGTTTATATGTATCGAAAATTGCCCCCTTATACCCCAACAAACTTCTTTTTTTTTTTAAGTAAAGTTTCATTCCTACAAAAATAAGTTATAAATATAACTGACCTTAAAATACAAGACATAACCCTTAATATAGACCAAGAGCATGAGAGTCCTCGCTATTAAATTGCAACCTCAAACCTCAACAGACCTTCTTTGGTGAGTAAAGAAAAACCAAAACTTCCTATATATTTTATTTATTTAATAAAGTAGCTAAGAGCACTAGATTTTGGGCACCACATATTTTTGGCCTAGTGGCTGTTGAGTAAATTATAACGTTTTCTAAGTGGCCAAAAGCATCAAGTCCAAACCCCCCTTTTACCTTTAAAATGCACTATAATGTGGAACCAAAAGGCAAGGCAAAACCACTTTTTTAAAGTTAATTCATATGGCTTTTTGTTTGCCTAATTTTTAAAAATTAAAAGTCAAACCATGCCGATTGTGAATAAAATAATTACCTTTAACTGTTACGTTTGTAAATTAGTCACACTGTAATTTAAATTAAGCTTCTTTTGATTTCTGTCAAGAGAAAAGTGTGACAAAAAATGGCTTTGACTTGTAAATATCACTTTTTTGATTAATCTGTAATTAAACTGAAAGGTTAGCATTGATTACCAAGTGTACTCACAAGTCCCTCTCATGAATATTGGCGTTGATAAAGTCCTGTGTGACCAAATTTAAAAGCTATTTAGCAAGATCTGGATTACAATTTTAGTTACAAATAATATAAAGTTTTTATATATTATAATAAAAATAAAAAATTGTTACAATATAAAATTTTTATATGTTATTGTAACACCCGTCAAATTTTTATGTAACGGATTATATCATATTAATAACGACATTAAGTGTTATATTTATGTTATGTGTATGATATATATAATATAATGATGCTAACCATTTTATTTTAAAGTGCTAGACAGGCGACGCTCACGTGGAATTGATGTGCTCAAGTGTTCATGATATTAATGTTATATGTTTAATCATAATTTTATGATAATTTAATGATTTGGATGATTTTGGGTATGATAGGGCAGATTGGCAGACCAGACCATTTAGTTCGACAGGCCGAAATGATTCCCTCGGAATGGCAAGCCGATGATATATCATCGGTAGGCCGGACTTAAGAGATCGGCAGGTCGAAATGGGACATCGGCAGGCCGATGATAGCTGACGAGCAGTCAGTAAAAATTTTACAAAATTTGTGATTGGATGATTGGATAATAATTTTTGATTGATTGGCACATTTATGGAATAATTTACTCATTTTAGGAAAATTACTGTTTGACTTTGAATTGATTGAATGCATTTGATAAGGTTTCCTGTTTTACAAAGACAAAATATGGTAACTTGAACTATTCTTGGAAGTTCTGACTTTTTCCCTCAATCCTCTCCGCTTCCCCACGATTTATGCCTTGAATTTAATTAGAAAATTCTGATTAATGTTAAAGAGTGGGAGTTTCATTTTAACGTAAACAAAAAAAAAATATTTTTATAATGCTCATTTTCTTTCTCTCTCCCTCTCACGCATTCTCTTTTACGTTATCCCTTTCTCTCTCATTCTTTCTTTCTTCATCTTGTTCATCTTTCTTCTTCTCCCTCTCAAATTCCCTAGTATTATTTGAGTATAATATTGAATTTTTGGGTGAATTCAAAAGAAGATTGAAGAGAAATTGTTTCGAGGTAAGAACTCATTTTTTTTCGGTATTTCTGAATTGTATTTCTGTCCTCGATCCGACTGCAATATCTTTGTCTATGAATTTTGTTTTGCTCTGAATTTTTAATATGTTATTTATGCATGTGTTATGTGTTATTATTCCAAGTTTCACATTATTTTGATTTTTCTATTAAAAGTTATGAATTTTCTTCTCTCTGTGACTCACCGCTGATTTATGCTAAACGGTAGTGTTGAATTGTCTCTATGTTCCGACCCTTATATCTTTGCCTACAAATTTCTGTTTGCTGTGAAATTTTAATATGATTTTCATGAATATGTTATGTGATGTTGGTCCAAATTTCCTGCCATTTCGTACTATGTAGGCTGAGATATTAATTGTTCGTGCTCTGCACCTCATAGAAATGTGTTGCTGATTGTTTATGTTGCATAAAATGTGGTTTTTGTTTATAGAGTAAATGATTGATATTTCCCACGAAATTTTTATAAAATGTTCACAAATATGTTAAGTAAAGGTCTGGAAAGTTTGGTGATAATTTGATTAATATTTTATGTGTTATGGAGTTTTTATGAATGCTAGGTATTTAGACTGTTTAAACAGTAAATTTGTTGAACTTTTATTGTGTAATGTTTTTGTATGAATATATGATTTTATATGGTGATGAGAAATTGTGGAGGCACTGTATTATATGTTAATATAATGTCATATGAATTTTGAGGTCTAAATAAGTTTATTTTAATTGTTTGGAAATAATTATTGCATGTAATTCATTGTCTAAATTGTTTATTGCTATTTTTGTCTCTGCCATCTAATGCACGATTTGAGCCGTATAAAATTTATTTAAAGGTTATTTTTGGATATGTTATAGTTCTATGTGTCTATTATATCTCTTAATTTTTTTAGATTTTCTATAGTATGAAAATGTGATAAATGGACCTGAGATAAGGATTATTCACTGTGTTATTGTTGCTGGCAGATTTTGATATGTAAGATGTATGACTTGTTTTAAATATTAAATGGAATTTTTATGACTAAAAAAAAATCATGGTAATGTGTTTATATGTAACTTTGTTCTTTCAAAATTTGGTGCTCAAATGGTATGTAAAAATAAAGTTATTAAGTTATGAATTTATGAAGGTCAGAAATGTATTTGTGTTGATAGTTTTGTTTAAAATGCTTTTAAGTTAATATATATTTATGTTTTCAAGAAATGAATGTAAATGTGATGTTATATATAATGGATGTTAAGTTGTGGTGATTAATTCGTTGAAATTAAATGTTAATTGAATGCATGACATGAACACAATATGAAGTGAGTACATCGAGACAGCGACGTCGTCACCTACAAAAGTAAGGTTAAGTAAGCTTTTTGAGGTAAGTATATTCTCACCTGCAACATGATATGTTTTATAAAGTTTGAAATTATGTTCATGATGATATCTATGATGGTTTTATAACTATTTTTCATGAAGTATTATTATGGAAGTTTTTAAGGTATGAAAGTTTATGCATGTTTTGATGATAATGTTTTTCAAAGCATGAAAGTATAAGTATGTATATATGTATCACCTAAATAAGTGTTGCACACCCAATGATATGTTATGTTATGATATGATAAGTTATGATATCATGTTTGGTTTGGGATTAGCTACCTCTCTTCTCTCATGGTGGCGCGCCTATGATGATGTTATAGTGGAACACTTGGGCCCTTAAGATAAAATGAATAATGTTTTAATATGGATAATGTAAAGAAAGATATGTTCCCTATGAAAATGTGCCTAGAGCACTATTATGATGATGATGATGATGTTCATGAAATGTTTTAAGTTGTGAGATTTACAAATGTACTTACTAAGCATTAGCTTATTCAAAGTTTATATCATGTTGCAGATAAAGGTAAAAGAACCATGGATTAGGAGGAGGACCAAGACGGGCATGTGAGCTAAGCAAGATGAATTGCAAATGGAATAACGCCAAAGAAAGAGATTTTAATGAAATAATCCATGATTTATGATTCTGAGTATGTTTATTATTTTTGAATTTTAAGGATATGTTTTATAATTTTGAGAATATTTATTTGATGGACTTTTATTATTTTATAAATTTTCTTCCGCATTTGAAACTTTAAAACTTGTTTTAAAATAAATTATTTTTTTATAACAGTTCGTCCTGCCGACCATTACTGGTCGGACTGCCGAAGAGTTTAATCGGCTTGCCAGTTATCATGTATCGGCTTGCCGAACTTATCGAATTTAAAACCCTATTTTTGCAAAGCTTCGGGCGGCCTGTCGATAGATGACCTTCGACCTGCCAGTCGAGTTCGGCTTGCCGAAATCTAACATTCGGCCTACCGAACTGTGTTCAAAGAATTTTATTAATGTCTTCAAAGGTTAATTTAATTTTCAATGATATTGGCAAACTATTTTCAGGATGTTTATGGAAAAGCGAATTATTATAATTAAGAAATTTATAAATTCTAGTGAATTGAAAATAAAAAAAAAAATATATGTATGGATCTTGGGTATGCTTTTTCAAATTATGATTTCAAATACATGTTATAATTTATAATAGTTTTGCTTCAATTAATGGTTAAATGAATGAATGTAACGACATCTGTGACGTCCGTAAAAAAGAGCGTTACAGTTATGATAAAAATAATTTTAACTAATAGTTTTAACCACTATATTAAACACATTATAATATTATGGTATCATTGTTTTTTGTTTTTTTTTTTTTTCCTTGGCTTAATATATGAGAGAGATCGATGATTCGTGCACAAGTGAAGGTACAATAATTGAGCACTTTGACTGCCATTCCACCAAGTACCAACTCTTTCTTCAGGTCATTTTCTACACTGCTTTTTTTTCCCAATTTTTTAATGAGGATTTTGGAGCGTCTTAACGACGTGGTATTGTAATACATAAATATATAATATATATAGATAAAATTGATAAATGAACGTCGTGTTATGATATAAGTGCAAAAAAAATCTGATCACTTGATAAAGTCTGCAAGGCGCATTTACCAACAATTGTTTGCTACCATATAAATTGGAAAACTCCACACAATATCCGTTCAAGGGATTAAAAAAAACTTATACCTATCTGTAATACATAGTTTTTATATGTAATTAATCATGTAATGACTCCATCATATGATTAAACTTAGACAAATTCTTATATACCTTGACTGCACAGACATAATTAAATGTTTTTCTGTAGTACTTGATAAGATCAAAGGCTGTAACATCACAATGTTTCACCATATGCTAAAATAGAGAACTGAGAGCCAATAATTAATCTCGCATATGTATAGTATTATCGCATATCACTGCTAAAACTAGACTTTAGTAATAACAATTTTTAGTAAAATTTTTTGTCACAATATAATGTGTAATTAGTCACAAACTTCAGTTTAATTTTTATTGTGACCAAAACTTTTAGCCATGAGGTTTTTAGCCACGATATGTTTCCGTGACTAAAAACCCAATGGTTAAAATGTTTTAGTCACAACAAAAATTAAACTAAAGTTTGTGACTAAATATACATTAGTCACAATATTTTGGGACAATTACAAAAATTTCCCTTGAACCATATTACTTGTAGCACTTTGCCCCTGAGTTTTAAAATGTAACACCGCTCCTCTTGAAGTATAAACTGTTAATAAAAATAGTTCTTTTGTCAAAATTTTTAAAAAAATTGACAAATAATTTTAAAATTAAGGGTATTTTAGTAATCCTACTTATAAAATTAACCATAAAATTAAAACTATAATATAAAACAGTCTCTATTGACAATTAAAATAAAAATACAATTAAAACCATAGTACTAGAAGCATTCCCTATTTTTTAAAAAAAAAATTATTAATTTTTAACACTCAAAAAGTATTTTAAAATTTTCAAAGTTATAAATACAAACGAAAACTTCAAAGTGTGAAAGAAATTTTATTAATCCAATTTGAGTTTTTTTCTCTTTGAAACATTTGTATTACATTTTTTTATATTGAACAAATTTTTGTTATATTTTTTTTACTAGTATATATTACTTTTAAATTTCAAAATATTTTTTAGGTTTGAAAAAAAATAAAATTTTGAAAAGATTCAATATATTGGAAAAAGGATTCAAATGGTATTATTTTAATTGAATTTTTTGTTTTATGTTTAATAATCAAAAAATATTATTTTCATTATAGTTTTAATTTTTGTAGTTATTTTTCAGAGTAGATTACTAAAATACTTTCAATTTTAAAGTTATTTGTCAATTTTTTGCTAGAATTCTAACAGAAAGATCATTTTAGTTAACGACGTATACTTTAGAAGGAATAAATGTTATGTTTTGAAATTTGGGAGGAAGTGTTACAAGGGTTGTAATTCCGGGGGAGTTTTTGTAATTGATCCAATTTTGTTGTAACTAAAAGTTTAGCTAAAAAATAATAAAAGTCTAGTTTTTTATAGTGTATATAGTTACATAAATAGAGGTAATGGTTGTTTCCATGGGTTATAAATAGCATTGTTTCTTATATGATAGATGATCAGTATTAAGTATAGCTCAATCGGTCCTATCTTTGTCACGTTATCCATTAATAATATATCAAATCGCTCAACATTTTTTAAATACAAGGTGAGATTAAACTTACAACCTTTCTAAAAGTCCTACTCCTGTTTGATTGGGGGAAAGGAATAGAAGGAAAATGAATGAAACCTCATTCTATGTTTAGTTAGTTTTTGGAAAATGAGTAGTCATTCAAAATAGAATGACTTTTTCATTAAGTAGGTGAATCATCATTTCTTCCTCACATAAGAAGAATAACCATTCCAAGTTGTTTTTTTACTTTTCCATAATTCTACAATATTGATATATAAAATATTAGTGTTATAACATGAGAGTAATTTTTGTCGACATGAAAATATTCATATTGTATTTCATAGTTTCTTAAAATTACAATCAAACAAATGAATCAACTTTCTACAATAAACTTTTCTATTCTATTAACATTATCATTCATATTTCCATTTCTATTACCATTCTACCACTGCAACTAAAACTCTTGTACCACTAGACCAAACATAGCCTTAACATTTTTTCGTGAAATATAAAGAGATGTGAAATATTACAGAAAATTTTCATTTTTTTTGGCACGAATGGCGCGTGGCATTTTATTGTGCTAGTGCTCAAAGCTCAGATACAAAATTGGGACGTTGCCCTAGGGTTTTGCAAGTGAAGACAGAGTGTACTTGAATTATTACATATAAGAGGCCGTTTAAATTCTTTTTTGTTAGTGGATGCTGATAGAGAGAAAGCTTAGCAAGAAAGAAATTGAAACCTTGCAAAGTAAAATGATAGCTTTAGGCAGCCCACCTTACCACCTTCGAGCATACTGCCAAAAAAAAGCTAATTGTTTTAATTTGAGTTGCTTCGCGCAGGCACATAGTATTCTATAAAGAACTATTCAACGCACGCCATAAAATCTTGACATGCCTTTTTTCTAATAGTTTGTATTGGAGCACATTGAGTAAACGGCTTCTTTCCCTTTTTTTTTTCCTTTTTAAAGAAGGGTGAGAGTAACTTTTTAATTTGGTTTGGCTTGTGTAATGTTTTTAACATGCGCAACCTTTGATCCTAGTGTTATATACATACATAAATATACCCATATGTATTTATATATAGATTGAACTTTAGAAAATTAAAATTTCCGTGTTTACAACTACAATTTTGGCTAAGAACAAAGGGGAAATAGGTCCGGCAAAGAGAGAGAGAGAGAGAGCGGGAGAGAGAGAAAGAGAGAACGTTTTAATAGCACAATTATGTATATATAATTTGTAAATGATCAAACAGAGAAATGAGAAATTTTCCTTCTCACTTTGGTCTTGGGAGCTTAGCATATATATGCGGAACAAAAATATTTAAAATGCTCGTTTTAGTATGGTCACGGTAAACTTACATCAAGCATTATTTGTTCATGATTATGAATTAATATGGGGACGTCGATGCTAATAACGTTATATGTATTTCAACTTGTTTCTCTTTCCTTACGGAAAAAAAAGGAATAAACTATTAAATTTGTTCCTTTGAAAGGGCAAAAATTGATTTATCTGAGAAAGCTAGCTGGATTTAGGCATGTATATATATGTTATAAAGAAAGGAACCTTCCTAGCTAGATTACAAATTTGCAAATTCGTTATTTGAGATTTATGTGGTCTGTCAATATTCTTCATTTGTATTAATTATTCAATTGTCTATCATAAACTAAACAATAATGTATGTTTCTTTTCGAAATTATTGTTCTTGGCTGCCTTATTGCTGTTCCGTATCATGGTATATAATTTTTTTCCCTCCTTCTTTTTTCTAGTTACGTATTTAAAGATTATGACCAATCAGTAGTCCATTACTTCCAAGTAATTAGGACAAAATCCTATTCAAAAATATACACTAAGGACTAAATTTTCAAAGAAAAACACAGAGGGAGAAGAAGTCTGCATTAAATTATCGGGAAATTGCATCAAATGACACAGTTTCAATTCTTAATATAAGCAAATAGCACACTTTTAAAAATATTAAAGTAAATAGCATTTTTCAAATCTTGTTTTCTTTCTAAACACTTATATTTTTAATTTTACCTCCTCATTTTTCTTCTTTTTCTTATTCTCTTTCTTTTTGTTTTTGTTTTTTGTTATCTCGCTCTGTTTTTTATTTCACTCTATGTTATTCTATACAAAAATAAATTTTGTTTTAATATAAGTGAGCTACTTATTAAACACTATTATATTTTTGTCTATTTATTTTTGTTTCTAATTAATAATCAGCTGATTCCCTCCTTCTCCCATAATTATCAAATTAAAAAACTTAACAGGGTCCAATTATTGAACCGCAAATCTTGAGAATATCTTGGAGACTATCTAAAAAATTGAACTTTGTGGATTCTATGTATGTTTGTCTTGTTCGTTAGATCCACCGTTTATAAACGACTCTTGAGAAATATCAATGGTCCCTTCTAAGTTATCAGCGTTGACCTGATTATTTGCAAAAATAATTTAATTATTGATTAAATAAATTATATAGAAAAGTAGGGTTCACATGTGCCAGAACATATGGCATATTGTATGGTGTGGGCTGGGATAAATTATTAAGCTACATGCAGAAGATATTTTTAGTGCCCTTGCTTTAGCATATGCACATGTTACAATCCAAAAGTTGCGTCTGGTGGGGACTAGTTTGATTTTAGAAGGGTGCAGGTTCAATCTAGTATTGACGTATTTTGTCAAAAAGAAAAAAGTATGCATCCTCAAAATTACTAGATTTTTATAAAAGCATGTTTGGTAATACGATTTGAACTATAAAGTTTGGACTATAAATTGAAACCATAAATTATAATTTGAACTACTGTTTTAAACGCTTTGCTAAAAATGTT
>CAMOHE010027801.1:29262-94973 GCA_946598075.1 Artocarpus hirsutus | reverse complement strand
GGAATTTCTTGAGAAAGCAGCTCGGGAGCTTCTTGGTGATAATAATGATAGTTTTAAGGGGCCTCTACAAGCTGAAACTTCAGAAGATGATGAAGAAGAAGAAGACCCGGTTATGGGCTGATCTCATGATCCCTCAAGGTGGAGTTTTATTGCTGTTATGCTTTTGTAAATTTTATTGTTTTGTTGTTGATGATGGTTTGACGTTAGATATGAATATATTAATAGTTTTTCCAGGAAAAGAGAACCATATATTGCGGATTATGACAAATGAAATGCGGTTTTAACAAAATGTTGATGTTTTTCATTGCCGTTCATCAATTTACAGGGATCTTCTCTATTGAGTTTTCTCATCTACAGCTAAAAATCTGAAGATGACTTTCTTGCCTTCACCAAGATTGCTATTATAGATTTTATTCCGGGTTTCTGTTGTCAAAGATTCTTGCTTGGAATTCAGTGGCTTAACTTCCCCCAAGTGCGTTACTAGTGTGCACCAAGTTACTAGTGGCATGTTCGCGGTTAAGATGTTCTGGAATCTTGGTTTTTGCAAAAGAACTGAGAAGGTCACCCCTGTTTGATGGGGAGGAATCATAATTGAGGCGTCGAAATTTAGTATTCTGGAATGCCTTTTTGTTAGGGGAAAAAGGGGTTGGATGACGCATCAATGCTATAGGGATCTGCTTTCTGTTGGCCTTCATGCCATGTGGGAGATTTCCTCAACCTAGTTTATAAACTGCTAATGTTGGATGGCCCTTCAATGCTATTGCGCTTCAATGCCTCAATGCTATAGCGCTTCAATGCCTTTATTTTTTCCTTGTGCATGTATTAGTAATGGCTGTTGATGTTCATGACAAGTTCGAGTAGTTCAAAATAGTTTCGATACAATGTTTTCTTTCATAAAATTAGAATTGCTATAATGTTTTAGGTTTGAATTATTGCTTCAAATTATGTTCCCAAATGGGCTATTAGCTTGTTCTATGGGGTTCAAGTAACTGAAGGAGATTGTTTTTGGAAGAACAAATGTGCAACATTTATGGATAAAATTCAACCTATATGTTCTCAATCAGGGACGGAGCCACACATGGATGAGGCTGGGATGCTCCCCCTGTGCATTTTTTTTTTAATATTTATATTTTATATATTTTTTTTATTTTTTCAATATTATATATAAAATTTCATAAAAAAATATATTTTGCCCCTTTAAAATTCTTTCATTTAATTTTTTTTTGATAATGTCATATACGTCCCGTTCCTTGACTATATTTTATGGTTCCAACCCTGTTCTCCACAATAATGGTAGTAATATTAAACTATAATTCCTGAAGTTGTAAATTTAAGACATTAAGCTCAAATTTTGCAAGTTACTATTAACCTGTAATTCTTGAAGTTGGAGTAAATTTAAGACATTAAGCTCAAATTTTGCAACTTACCTCAAAGTGGCTTGGATTGAATGGAGAAGGTGGAATTCACCGAAATCCTTGGGTAGGGAGCTTTACACAGCGTGTATACCAGTGGTAGTCCATTGGTGACTGATATTAGTGTATGATTATACTGTCAGGGGGAATTTTTTTAAATGTCATAAATTTTTTTAAGTGTGACATAAATAAACATTATTTTTAAAAGTGTGACGTAATATGTAATTTTCTCGAAGTGCAGTCCTTGTGGTACTAGCTGCTGCTTGTTTAGTTTGCTTTTGCTTTGTTTTTTCTTTTTTTTTTTCTGGGAAGATCTTTTTCTTTTCTTCTTAATTAAATTTTTGCTTATTAAAAAAAAAGAAAGCATAAATTAAAAAAAAATTACATCAACGCTTAAAAAATTCAACAAAATAAGTGTCTTGCTTCTAACTACCAGTAAAATAGTTGGTAGTTCCCTTCTCACGCGCACCAGAGTCTAACAAGATGTGAACTCAAAAGTTGCTTTTCTTATAGTGTGTTCCAACATTTGATATATTACTATTTTTCCACAAAATAAAAAATGATATTGCTGACTATGAGGAGTAGAAATTATGCAACTTAATTATTTTTAATTGTAAACAAATAAAATATCTCCCTTTATTTGTTGTCAAGTTGGAGAATTATGCTGAATGTTTCCTGGAAAGAGTCATTCCAGTAGCCTCTGATGGATCGAAAAGTAAACCAAACTTATGAATTAATTAAAAGTTAATCAACTGCCCTAATCACGTTCCTGTGTCAGAAAGGCTACACTCTTAATTAACTCTCAACTTGCAATATTTATAACAATATGCAACTTTTTTTGTTTCTTCTAGTCTTTTCTTTTAATTAATTTTGTCGACTGGGGTAAGAAAAGAAAAAAAAAAAAAAAAAGGCTAGTCGTACAGATTGGTATCCAATGAACACACTCCAAAGAGCATAATAAAGGTGGTAGTATTTGTATTGGCTTTGCACTTAGCATCGAAGTCAACACATTTTAGATTCTTCTTTCAAGTGGACTTGAACAAAGAAATGAAAATAAGTAAGCTATCCGTAATCCAACCAGTAACATATAGATTCCGTTTGGTTCATAGATTTAAATAGAGTATTTGAATGAAAATTTAAATTTTTATGAGAGAAAATATTATAACAAAATGATTTAAGTTGTGGTTAAAACCACGAACCAAACAGATCCATAATCTATTCGGAACAAAAGAATGAAAAAGAATCTGGCTCATTTTTGTTAATATCCTGGCTCATTTTTGTTAATATCATTTAGAAATTCTAAAACCATTGTTGTACCACCATCATCCGTCATTAACATCCATAAGCTGTTAGCCTTGAGACTAATTTAATTCGTTATTCGACAAGCAATTATTAACTTGAGGTTTTTAACATCGTTAATGATTTCTAAGTGTGACTCAAAGTGGTTACTCTTAACATCACCTCAAACAGGTCTCGCCTTAAATAGGTCTTTGTCAAATAGGTCTTTCCCAAAGAGGTGTCGCTTAAGTTAACCATCTTAAATTTTTGAAATTTTTGGAGTAACCATTATTCTAAACATTAAGAAAGAACAACTATTTCCACGTAGAAGATGGAGCTCAAAGAGGTCGAAGGCAGAAGTAGTTAATTCCCCATGGAAGATAGAGCTTGAAGAGGTGGAAGGCGGGATTAATTAATTCCATGTGGAAGATGAAGCTTCACTCTTGAAAAGTCGAAGGACGTGGCTTAACTAAGGAGGAAAGGATGTGAGAAAGATGGCTACGCTTCAGAGGACAGTTACACATGCTAAGGACTATAATTAAGAGGAAGCAAGGCTAAAATTGGGGGTTATGCGAGAAGATTGGCGCAGTGATTGTGTTGAGAGTTCTTGTGAGAGATCTTGAAGGTGTAATCTTCACCAGAAAAAATACAGTAAAGAAAACTAAGTGGATATAAGTTGTGTTAAGCGGAACTACTATAAATCCTAAGTACCCATCTTTACTTTTTCGTCTTATCTTTAGCATTTATTATTCTCTTGATCATTAAATTTTACTTTTACTTCTCTTATATTTATTATTTTTAGGTTAGCGATTTTTGATTGTCAACAATCTATTAGCAGATGTCATATTCGGTAGGCCAATAAGAGGTATAATTTCAATCTTATTGTAAACAAAAAGAATCGATTTCTGAATGCTAGGTGAAAGAGTCTAATAATCACCATTATGACACCACCAGGCACCGACGGTGGTTAAGAAAAGAGTTGATATATAACTCTTGCATTGTTGATTTAGTTTTGAAAAATATCAAACAAATTAAAAAGAGAAAATTTACCAAGGGATCGAGGTTCTTGATGAGTTTGAGTGATTCAAGAAGCCTGTTCTGTTTAGATAATGCTGGTCCACCTAGACCTAGCAAAGCAAATTAATTATTTAGAAATGTCCATTTAATTTACAAAACCCCAGGAGGATTTGCAGACAAAATGTAAACAAAAACACCAAAGACAAGAAGCGAGTGGCTCTATTACTCACACCTAGAGACTTGTCTTCTACATGGTCTAAATTTTTGTTTGTATGTTGAAACCTTTTTTTTTTGGAATCATCATTCACCAATTCAAAAGGATATATATATATATATATATATATATGTTATTGTAATTAATAAATTAGTATTTCATTTATATATTTATCCAACAATTTGTCTGCTTTTAGTCGATATATAACATATAGTTTTCTTCCCTCAATGTGCATTGGAAATAAGAGCTGATGATGCCTTTTGTTCCTGCACACACGTGTACTTGTTCTTCCTATTGTTTAACCATGCCCCATTGTTTTATCTCCCTTAATCAACCACCACTTTATCACCATTGGTACCGTTCACCTAGCAATCAATCAAGAGGGTCATCTTATAAAAACTACTTCTATTAAGACTAGCAAAAATTTAAACACTTTCACTATTAGAGATCAAATATATTATAATGTTTGAGGTAAATAACTCTGAACTTTTAACATGTGATTATTTAATCATTAAATTAATTTAATAAGCTAAAATAGTCCTTAAACTTTTAACATCACAAGTCTATAAACTTTCAACATTGTGACAATATGGTCTTTGAATTAATTTAATAGGCTAAAATAGTGATGACCGACGTGACGGCAATATAACATAGTGTAGCTAGTCTGGTGAGGTAACTGGTGGGGTGGTTTTGTTGCCAATAAGGTGCAATAAGGGGGTGACGCAAGGTCAATGCTATGGAGAGAGTGCAACAGTGTGAAGGCTGTCGCAATGTTTTCCATTTAAATTTTAACAGTGACTAACTAATAAGACTGATTTTACTATTAGAAACTAAGTTAGGGACTTTTAGCCGATTAAATTAGTTCAAGGACCAAATTACCATAATATTAAAATTCAAGGACTATTTTAGCCTATTAAATTAATTAAAGGATCAAATTGTCACAATGTTAAAAGTTCAAGGACCTTTAGAACTATTTACCCTAATATTTGTCATTGGTCAGCCTAATCATGCATGTTACTCTTTTAATTCAGTGATTAAATTGTATCGACATTAATCTTATATAAGAGCTTTCTTTAATTAAAATATTTCTTCGACAAAAGTAAAATAAATACACAAAAAAATTTCTTACAATTACATAATTAATTTGCATGGGAGAACTCCTAGAAGTTCGTAATATGATATTAAGATAGTTAAGACTTAGAAAATTTGTATCCATTTATCTTTCTACTAAGTCTAGCTAGCTATAGGCTCACGCATCAATACTTGACATGTTAAAGTATTGCATGCCAAACCAAATATTTGGAGTTCTAATGATATAGTACACCATATCCTTGAGTTCACGTTTTGATGAGTTACATAGTATCTAGCTTAGAAGTGACCTTCATATTGACCGATTCCCATATTAACAAATTAAATAGTATTAAATTACACATTAACTATACTAACCACACGAACCCTTTATTAAACAACTAATAAGCTTAGTATCATGAATTGTATTTGGTCTCTCTTAAAACGAGCAGTTAAATTTTCATAGTTCAATAAAGGGAATTTATCCGGTACTGGTAGGTACCGGAAACAAACAACCTATCGATAGAGATCTGATATTTATCAGCTATCAAATCTACAAAAAAAAATAATTTTGACCCGATATAATGATCAGAACAAAACCCTATAAGTGAGGTCCTTTAGATAAAAGTCACCAATTTATCAAGGACAGTACTTTCACCGACTTGTACATGAAGAGAGTGATTATATCATATTGATCTAATTTAACTAAACAAATGAGACTGTTACAGTATATATATATTAGGAAAATGGTACAGATCGCATATGCTTAGAGAATCACTTGAATATCTTTCTTGCAGTTTCAAAAGAACAGAAAAGTGTTGAAAGGTGAGTGATCAATATCTGATGAGAAAGAAACCAGCCCACTGGATTGAGAAGAAAATAAAACAAAATTAAAGAAAGGATTTCCTCGTGACTCTGAGCAGAGTCTTCGCTGTCCACTTAATTAAAGGTCATGTGCTGCGAGATGCACGCCGGGCAAACCCTCCATCAGTGGCATTAAATTCCTAATCCTCTTATTATTATTATTATTATTATTCTTTGATAAGGAAAAACTTTATTAAAAAGAAAAGAAAAAAGTCTTATAAAATTAAAACATGAGAACCCAGAAAAAATAAATGAAAAAACTGAGCATAAAAAGGGAGAAAAAGAAAACATCTTGGAAGAAAGATTCTCCTGTTTTAAAACTCTTCTCACTACAAGCTTTAGAGTGCGTTTGGCAACACAGTTAGAATCAATCATTGGAACCAATGTACTTTAGCATGTGAGAGATTTAAATTGTACTTTATTTTTGCTTTACATCATACTATGTAAGAGCTTTATACTGTAACAGTCGAAACAACGTTGCCAACGTTTTAGTAATATGACTTTTTCTGTTCCAAATTATGTTCAACTTTTTTTTTTTCCAAAAAATCAAGACTGCCAATTTTTTCATAGAAACACGAAGCAACAATTTCCGTCTTTCCTTGGCAAGTATGTGATGTTAATTTCTAGTGCATTATCTACTTCAAGACTTAAAGTCCGTTTGATTCGTGGTTCGAATTATTTTGTTACAGTATTTTCTCTTACAAAAATTTAAATCTTCATTCAAATTTTTTATTCAAATCTATGAACCAAACGAACTCTTAGATTTTCAGAAGAGTTCTCGTCTAATGAATCTATCAACAATTTTCTGTTCATACCTTGTAGAGCATCTGGTTGAAAAATGTTAACCATAATGGAAAGACCGGTAGAGATTAACCTCTAAATCGATACCGTTGGGACATGCAGTGGAGGGCTACAATTCGATGACGATGTATGTGCACCCCTTAGCTGTTTGAATACCTAAGTGGTCAATACTTTGGCCATTAATATTTTCATTGCCTCGGACAATCTTGGCTCATTGGAGTGTTCTGTTATTGAAGTAATGCCATTTTCAACGAGCGAATTTGTCTCATTTCCTCGATCCAATTTCATCAATTACATCTAGTTAACTATGTTAGTTTTTCATGACAGTTTTTGAAAGTGTGAAATTCATAATTTCTGGCGACTTTACTTGCATAAGATATATACACACGCATGAATCACACACACTTTACTATTTGTCATACCTGCCCAAGAGTTAATATCCATATATGTGTATAAAGCGAGCGTATCGTTTGCTGATTGTTTCTACATTGGTCAAAGCAAAGAATACGTGGGTGTCTCCTTTTTTTTTTTTTTTTTTTTTTTTTTGGGTAGCTTGCTTAGCCAATTTTGGTATGTGAAATATGCTACCTAGTTACTCCATGGGCCGACCATGTGGCGTATTTCTAGAGACTTCAGGAGAGCCACATGGAAAGAAATTTCGCTATTTAATGAGATTCCACGAAGTCAATAATTATATACATACACATACATATGTATACATTATATATATATGTATATATTACAAAGATCATTATATGTACACATTATACAAATATATATATATGTATTCATATACATATATATGTATATATTACAACGATCGTTATATGTATACATTGTACAAATATGTATATGTATTCATATGAATATATATGTATATATTACAAAGATCATATTGATACTTATGTACAAGTGTACTAGTGAGTAGAGATGTCTCTTTTGCACTTGGAAAATTATAAGTTCATTAATTAAGTCATTTAACTAATCTCCAGCAAAAAAGGTTCAATTACATATTAATGGTCCCTTTGCTTAGACCAAATTAAGCCAACACATGAACTTCTAATTAAGTAAAAATTGTATTTAACAAATAAAGGGACCACCATTTGTGCAGTAGCCATTTAATATATTGTTGCAGGTTGAAATGTGTGGGAATTAATATATATCATCAAATTTAAAACACATCTAGAGCAATCAAAATACCAGTACTTTATGCAATTCTTTATTTCACTTAAACTAAGTCTTTTGTGTCACTCTTTGTTATTATTATTATTATTTTTTAAATTGACGTTTCAGGTTGGCTGTGATCAGTCTCAGCTTCATAAAATATATGTGAACTACCATTGGTATTTTCTAAACACAAATCAATAAGTTCTTTAATTAACAATTTTCCTTAATTAAATATCATCTCTTCCAACTATTGGACGAGTCACAAGCACGTGTTTTCGGAAATATATCATGTTCACTAATGCCTTAATAATTCGATATTACTGCAAAATTTAGATCTTTCTCTCTGAGGCAAGTCCGATGACAACCTATTTTTTCTAGTCAATTTTGGAATTAATATAATAGGATTAAGATCCCAAAATCAAGCGTTTGGAGTACAATAAACAGAAGGGCATGTCATTAGGACTATCAGAAATCATAGGATTCGATTATATAAGATTGTAAATACTCGAATTAGTTGGACTTATTAATTAAATAGTGATCATATGCTTTTGAGATACGCAGAAAAATTAGCAATATATAATCACATATTAATAACTAAATATTATATTGTATATGCTTAACAAAAGTACGTCGTACAAGCGAATTAGTTCCTAGGTTTAATATATGTATGGCGTATAATTTTTTAAATTTCGTAACAATGAACCTCTCCTTTCGATAGATTTCAAATTATATCAAATGAAATACATTTGATGGAGAACTTATTTTCTTTGCAACAAAAGGTAGATAATGCCCTTCAGGGAAAAAATAATTAAAAAGAAGCTAGATTTATAATGATCAATTACACCACCATTATGTGTATAAGACATTTAAACAAAAATATGTTACAATTTAAGGCTTTCACATGCTATAATACTTATGTTTTAATTCATAGTTTCATTTAAGTCCCCAACACTCACTGCAACATTAGTTACTCCAAGACTGGAACTAGCAATATATGTAAATAATTAACCTGAGCTTTCTATATGCTTCATTTTAATAGTTTTGGGTATTGCTTAGAGCTTTCTGGATGAATTATTAGTTTTTTTTCCCCGCCAAACAATCAATTGAACGGTAAACCCATACAAACTAGGGTGAGAAGTTTGAAATAGGATGAATTGCTAAGTAGGTGCGAACTTAAGTAGAATATATAATCTTTTTCTAATGTGAGAAATGCCACAGTGGAGTGCAAAAAGATTCTCTACCAGTGGAGAATTTTGTTAGGATTGTTGGATTTTGATCTGACAGTGAAAAAATTTAAATTTAAAGAAGTACTAAGTGTATTATAAACCATACCACATATAAGGCAATACCAAATTTTAAACCCTAATTCATCTTTTTCATCAATTTTTTTCCATTATTGCTCATATCTCTTAATCATCTTTTCTGTTTGTGTGGCTTCTATAGCCACAAGAGAGGAAGAGAGCCCAACATTGTCAGAATGATCTCAATTGAAGTGGAGTCATCGACCCTCTGTCATGCCCACCAAGCCCCATCGCAATCTTCACTTCTCCATGCTGGCCAAGCCAAACAGACACCGTCGAGCCCAACAATCGTTGATATCTGCCCTAAAACTCAATGAACTCCGAGATCTAGCCTAAAACCTAGCGAACGACCTCAATCTCTTCCACCGCCTACATCAGCTCCTCATCAGCAAGAACCCTAGCTTCCATCCACAACGTTGCACATGAACCAAGTAGTGGTCTCACTGATGATGGCTATTCATGATTTCTTTGCTGTAGATTCAGACGAAAGATCACGAGACCATGCCCCCATCACTGTCGTTTTGGGTTTCTACTTTTTTTTTTTAATTCTAAAATAAATCTGTGTTTTTTTCCCTATTATTTAGAGAAAATTTTGTGAAACTTGTGAATTGGGTTGATTTTGGACTGATTTTTCCTTGCATTGTGCAATTAAAGGTCTTTTATGACTTAATTTTGTTTTTGAGATTGATTTGTCTACTACTCTCTTGTATTATTTGTAAAAAAAAAAAATTGTGTAATTGGTTTGATCTTTTATTTGGGAATTAGTTTAATCTGAACGTCTTAGTTAATCTAGGTTCAATCCGAGTTTAATTTGGATTCAAAAAATCTGAGTTCAATTTGGATTATTTTGATAATTTTTTTAATGGTTTTTTCAAAAAAGATATATATATTGTTTTTTATTTATTTTTGTTGAGATTGAGTGTCAACCTTTGGATCATGCTCTAATTGTTCTCCACTGGTGGAGAATAATTTTGTATTCTACGATAGACCTCCTCTTTCAATTTTATTCTCTTTTTCTCTACTTACTAAAAAATAATAGGCAAACCTATCAGCAGTGGATTAGGCTCACATTTTTTTCTACTGTTGTTCATGTCTCCTATATTTTGATACTACATCAATTGAAATATTTTAAATAATATAACTTTTTAATTAATGCAGCAAAATATTTTCATTAATTAATATAGTAATTTAATTGACCTAGTGTAATACAATATTATTGAAAGACATAAAAATGATTAATATGACACAAGGATTAAAAACTAGTTATGTACAAATACATAACCAAAGTTTGTGATATTCTCTTTTAATAATAACTGACAGCAAAATTGGATTAATTTAGAAGAAAATTAAAATCAGATCCCGAACTATATATATATATATGTACGTATCGATCACACTTGATCAGCCCTTCTAATTAGCTATCCCTTAGTCGTATATAATTTGATCGCAAAATAATCGGCTTTTTATTTTTTATTTTTTTCTTTCTATTCTTTAATTAAGTGGTTGGCCTCTACTTATTTTAGGAGTAATATGTGTCTCAAATAAATAAATAAATAAATAAATAAAAGAATCACTGGAAACTTGTGGTAATAAAATTTGTTGCTTAAATTTGGCAATAGGCATTTTCGCATTAACTCTCATCAGTTTCTATATCAAGATGACCTTATCATCAACATCTTCCATTCTATTGTAATATATTAGAACCACAAAGTATATAAATATAAATATATAAATAATATATGTATAAAAATATTGCAAAATCCCAGGAAAACCAGGTCGGTGCGCTGCATTGGATATCGATAAGTATTACCTTTGACCAGTCAACCAATGAACTCTCTTAGCTCCCATTAATTATATTTGGAACTTCTTTTTTTACTTCTCATCTCTCTCCCCAACTTCAATTTTTGATTTTTTAATTTTTGATTTATTTATTCGTAGTTTGCAAAAGATATTTTGGGCTGTTCTTCGACCACACACAACACGCGAGGTTGTGAGTTGTGATTAGAGTTGTCAAGAAGACTGTAGTAGAGATATATTTTTCGTCTTTTTAATTTGTTGTTAGAAAAAGTTGGGCATTTTTTCAAAAAAAAAAAAGAGTGGGGTACGTATTATTTGATCCTACCTAATTAGTGGGATAAACAAATGACTATTAGATTAATTTTCTACTAATAAAGGGACCAATCAGACTATCTGTTATTTCCTGTTTAAAAAATCGAGGAGTTTTGTGATAGGGACCTTTTTGGTCAGTCATGCACATTTTTAACAAAACATTTGAATTGTTTCAAAGATTGGCTACTTCTAACTAGAGATGTCATGCATAGAATAGATAGTAGAGAGATATTCCGTTCTTTTTCTTCTTAGAACAATTATTATATGTATAATATCTCCTTGCTAGTTATTTACCAAAAGAGAGAAAGAGAGAGAGAAATGAGAAGACTAACTAGCCTATATATCTATTATTACATAGACAAAACATTAACGGAAGACTTTTGTGATTAACAGTACGTACTATTCACTTTTTTAGGGTGTCTGGCTTTTTGTAATTAACGGTAGGTACTATTTACTTTTATAGGGTGTTTGGTTGGGTTCTAACTAACAAAGTGAAAATATTTTACATATTATAGTAAAAAGTAAAAAATAAAAAGTTACTATAGTATAAATTTTTATATGCTATAATGTTTTTAACCAAAATTGGTTCCAATCATTAGTTCTAACCATCCTTCCCGAACTAACATTACTGGTACATTTTTCCATTCGATCATATACAATGGCAAAATCATATATTTTTCTTTTTCAATAGGGAGCACAACTATAACTTTTATTATTAAGTGGGACCAACATAATTATAATTGAAACACCTGTTATTTTTAACGGATATAATTTTTATAAAAATCATATGAATAAAATATCACTTTAGTATTTCTTACTAAGTTTCCATACGAAACATTCAAAATTTACCTATAACCCACTTCTACCAATCTTGTCCCCTACATTAATGCTCAATTAAGTAGCCTCTTTCTTATTTGGCTAAAGGTCTTCGAAGAAGATATATAATTCACTTCAATTACTAGGAGGCATTGATATATTTTCTCAACCACCTTTTTAATGCTTTCTTCATCTTCTTCCACAACTTGCCCCGTTTGCCCCCTCAATTATGTTGGCATTATTTGCTAAAAGTCTCCATGGGAGATATGATAATATTTTCTTTTAATGCTCATTTGTTTCTTCCTACAACTTTTCCCATAAACCTACAATTATCTACCGCTCCTTAATTATTTTGATGCCTTTTTGTTCAACCATCACCACTTTCTTCTCTAGTTTCTCATTCTCTCCTTTTTCACTTCAATTTCTAACTAAAAACACAAATCATAAATCTCTCTTTGCAGCCAAAGTAACTATAATTTCCAGCCATGTTTGAAGCCGTTTTGGAGTCAATTCAAGCTTGATTTTTACCCAAACTTTGGTGTTTTTTAAAGGAGTTTTGAGGTAGGTTTTCTTTAATTCAAACTTGGTTTTTAGTATGTGTTTCTCCATCTTTAATGTATAATTTTTGTGTTCAAAGTTCATGCAAATTTCTAATTATGTTAGCATACATATTTGAGCATTTATGAACAAAAACTTGAGTCTTAAATTAAAACCGATAACCAACCTTTATTTTGGTTTGATGATGATTTTAGTATAAAACTCATAAGAATATGTTTATTATGATTATATAATGCATGCTGCATATTTTGGAATGATTTTAGGATTTTGATCAAGGATAATATGCTTTGAGTTAAAGAAAAACTTGACATTCCATAAACTTTGTAATACCTTCATGGGCAGTGGCTCTTTCTTGAAATTCTGGGATTTGATGAAAATAAATTTTGTAAATTGGTTTGCATATTTAAAAAGTAGACATCCTAAGCTTTCCAACGAGCTATCATGAGCTTAAATCGGAGTTGTATTTTATTTTCTATGAATTTTTTAATTCTCAAATTGAAAACTAATAAACCTACCAGTGGCAGTATATCACCCGTCTACCTTAAGTAAATCACCTATTAACCCGTGTGCTAATTGTAGATAGTGAACCCAACTTTGCTTATCTTCTAATCCTTTAATATCTTGCAACATTTCCAACACTATCCTAAGTGATTTATGAATCTTATTAAAGACTAAAATATATAGATTTACACATAATTCATTTATGGATATGGTTATATGTTGTGCTTTAGTTTTAATTGTCTTTATGCACGACTTAGGATCAAGGGTGTGTGGAGCTAACGTTAATTAATTCCGAGATTAAAAGATTGTTGAGTAGCTTGAAAGGTAGGGATTCTATTACTCATCTTTTGTAAGGTTTTTATGGAATTAAAATTGATTATTTTACCACAAGATATATGTATCTATGTTGAACTGCTATTATATGAGAATCACATATGAAACTATGACATGATTAAACATTGAGAAATGGTGAGACGTGAAAAGGGCGGCAGTTACGTCATTGGACATAAATACCCTAAAAGGTAAAATAGGGGGAAGATGATGACGCTTCCTTGGGTCGAAAGTCCCAGAACACACTGTACAGGAATCGACTTGGTGAGGACTCGAGGCTTGATGTCCCCTCACCGGAATACCCTCGAAATGTTTGAAGGGTAGCCAAACTCGCCCATTTGGGTTTCGATAAGTTGAGTGATACTTTATGTAATGTGGATACCTAGGAATAATGATGAATATTAAAATTGTATATATATATATGTATGAAACTTGGTAATGATTAACTATGGTATCCACGGAATATGATTATAATAAATCACATAATTTGGATAATGATGAAAACTAATTAACCATGCAGATTTAATGTGGTAAATAATAAAACCATAAGGTGAGTAATGGTTTTTCCTACTGAGCATGTTGTCGCTCATTCCCTTATATTTTTCTCTTTTCAGGACTCACTAAGTGTGAGATGGTTACAAGGAAAACAATTGAGGAAGCTATGTAGCTATATTGCGTTGGGATTGCTTCGAATGTAAAGAATGATCTGCATGATAATGTAAGCATCAATTGTTACTTTCTGTGACTGTATTAAGATTTGTTGAGGGTTGAAATGATGATGATGACAGTTGTATATTATTAAAATTTAAGGTGCTACATTAAACTGTGGTTTATTTATTTGTTTATGTTTTATTTTTATTTTGAGAGTTTCTATTTAAGTCTCGGGCAAATTACTTTGATGTTTTATCTTTATTTTTTATTTATTTTTTATTTATTTAAAAACTGTTAACCCCCATAGAGGGGTGTTACAATAATTTTTTTATAAAATAGAGGTAGAACAACATCTTTCATTATTTAATTGGGACATGTTTACAAATTTTCTTATAACATAAGGGCAAATCTAAATTATTTTTGAAAAAGTAATGCAAAAAAATATAATTTTAAAAGATTGAGTGAGGGCATGTGTCCCATGCAATATAACCACCCTTTGCCACTTATCATATGATATGACTTCATTTTTTTAAAAACTTACCACAAAACTTTAGCAAAAATTCTTGAAATTGTTACAATAATGAAAGGGTCATTTATATCTTTATATCTTGCATTTTGAGGATATTAAGAAACTATATCCTGTATTTTAAATTCTCACACTTTTATACTTTCACATTATAAAGTTATGCTTAATCTATATCATTATTCTGTCAACTATCTATTTTAACATGTAAAATTCTAATAATATCTTTTTATGATTAATAACTTATTGCTTCGATCCCTATAACTAAACAGAATTGATGATTTTTGATCTAAGGGAATTCTAAAAATTCCACTGGTCAACAAAATTGAGCACAAATTATTAATCAGAAGGTAAAAAACTGCAATAGTACAAACACACAGGATGTAGCTTTTTTAGTAACCTCAAAATATAGGGCAAACATGTAAAATTCCCATAATAAAATAACACATGGTGTTGCGCGTAGAGTATGAGAGACACATAGAGGTTCAAAAACGATCAACCCTCTCTCTCTCTCTCTCTCTCTCTCTCTCTCTCTTTCTCTCTCTCTCCCCAAAAAAACCTTATTTAAACGAGGGCAAACCCCACCTCTTTCTACTATGCAATCGTCTTCTACACTCTCCAACACCCCACTACTCGTGTTCTCGTGCACCCTTTCCCCTCTCTTTCTCTCTGATCTAGCCGTTTTGTTTCTCCCCAAATTTTGAAGCCATCTTCATCTGAAATATATTTGTTCCACTTTGTGCGAAAAGACACTTGAATTTCTTTGATGTCCTCACATTGTTTAGCTTTCTAGCTACTACTTATTCTCTTAAAAATTAAAATACAAAGGCCCTTACTATATATTTATTAAACAAATTAGACAATATGTCTAGCAGAAGATCAAGATCAAGGCAATCAGGTAGTTCGAGGATCACAGATGATCAGATCAATGATCTTGTTTCCAAGTTGCAACAGCTTCTTCCTGAGATTCGCGATAGGCGTTCTGACAAGGTACCTATACGTACATATATATATATATATATATATAAGTATATGTGTGTTTGTGTGGTGTGTGTGTTTATGTGCGTGTGTGTGTATATTTAGCTATTTACTCCTAGTTTTTCAGTTTCTCTCTTAGTTTTGGGGCGTCGTGTAACTATATAATATCGTCTCCAACATGATGAGGTACTTGTTATGTTTATGTCAATGTATTGCTAGAATTATATGTAATGAAAATGAATAGAGGGCATGGAAGAAATTAAACTTGAAAATAACTCGAGTTTTTTTTTTTTTCCACACAGAGAGAATATCACATTTATTAGGAAATTTAAAGTGTGGGGTTTTTTTTGTGGAAAAAATAAGAAATTGGGATTGTTTGTTGTATATTGATATTTTTACTGGATATAATGGAAGAAAAAGTCTGGCGCCTACCAATGGAGAAAGCTTTATAACTTTTTAATTATAAAAGTTTAAGCACTTGGTTTGACCAAAAAAAAAAAATTGATGGGACTTTGTGAATACACTCTAGTTGTAGAAGTTTAATAAAGAAATCACAATTGTCTACACGAGCTTCAGAAAAAATAAAAAAAATAAAAAATAAAAAGGTGGAGGGTGGTCGAACTTTAAGGTGTTTGGTGAAAAGTGATTTGGACCACTTTGTCAGTTATATACAGTGTAAAGCTTTTCCATGCTACAATAACAAAAAATAGCTGCAGCGTAAAACTCTCACATGTTACAGTAAAAACAATTCTAACTAACAGTTGCCAAACACAAGTTTCACTCTCTTCTTCTTTAAGTGGAGAGAGAAATTGATGAGACTAGATAAGTTTTACTTTCTTTTATAATATTATTATTAGTTAACAACTTCCTGTTGGAAGATTCAAGAACTTATCTCTTAATTTTTCAGACTATTAATTAATTGGAATCTCCTTCAAATGATAGATTAACAGGGGATTTGCATCTTGGTTCAAACTGTAAATGTTGTATAACAATTCAACTTGTGTGAGGGAAAATACTGTAACTATATATCTTGGTTTGAACTAAATTCTTATATTTGTACAAACCAATGAACCAAACATCACTAATTCAATTTATGTATAATGGACAGGTTTCAGCAGCCAAGGTGTTACAAGAGACATGCAACTACATTAGAAGCTTGCACAGAGAGGTTGATGACCTAAGTGAGAGACTTTCTGAGCTATTAGCAACAACTGACACTGCTCAAGCTGCAATAATCAGGAGTTTACTCAACCAATAGATTTGAGACCAGATCAATAATTAAGTGCTATTAGAAATTAATATCATCCCACCTATATATGTAATCTTATTAGGCAATCCTATCAATAATTTCTTCTCTTTCAATCAATATGTCCTTTCTCTAGCTTAATAGAGTTTATTACATCATGTCATTAGCCAAAGGTCGTGTAGTATTTCCTCTCTTTTTTCTTTTTCTTTTTGTTTTTTCTTTGGCTATAGAACAACTAGCTAGCTAGCTAGATGTAGTTGATGTTTAATGATTATGAGCATATTGAGAAGATCCGTTTGCAAATTAAGGTGTATTGAGACTAATAAAAAGGATTAATAATATTCCAGCGTTGCTTAAAAATATATTATCTCCCAAGATATGAAGGAATTTTGCTTTGGAAATGAAAAGAAACTGAAAATCAAAATTAATTTTAGTATATTCAAATGTAAATGAATTGATTTGCTGAAAATTAGGTGGTCAAAGACATTTCTGATTGTGTGTGTAGATATTCCTTTTTCATAAGTAAAAATTGTTTGTTTGATGATGATTTAAAACCGTCGTGAAAGGTTTTCATGACGATTAATAATCATCCATTGTAATACAAAATAAAGTTTATAAAACGGTTTTTGCCATCGTATAAGGCTTGTTTAAGTCTTGTTTATGTGCGTTTTGGGATCTTACATGACAGTTTTAGGAAAAAAAACCGCCATGTGAGATGTAGCTATACACGACGGTTTTTTCAAAGTTACTATTTTCTACAACGGTTTTCACAAAAAACCATCGTAGAAAATTGGATAAAATAAAAAAAATAATAAAAAAACCGAATTTTTGATTTCTCATGAAATGGCCAATTCTGTTTCTTATCCTTTAATTCAAGACCCTGATGATAAAATCATAAATTTACATTTAACTTGAAAATTTTTGCATGTTAAATGCACAAAGTTTACACCACATATTCGGTCTTTGCATGTCAAATATAATTTGTACCCCCTCAATTGATACTTTATCTCTAGTATTATTGAATTACTAAAAACTCCATTAAGTTTTTAAGACATGATCACACTGAGTGAATTTCGTTTATAACTCATAAAACATGAGAGTTAATCAACAAAGTTTGAATTTTCGAGACATCTCCACTTCACATGTTATTAGGCCTTTTGATATTGTTTTGAGAGTTTTTGGAAATGTTTTTACATGTTTTTTGAGACAAAATTTTTAAAAACACTCTCAATGCAATTCTTCAAAAATTTTCATTTTCAAAACAGAACCATTTTCACCTCTTTGACGTGCTATTTTTATTTATGCTCTAATACATAAATGCTAGTTCAAATGCTATATTTATTTTTTTAATATTATAATGATTAAAGAACAATGTAAATACATTAAGCAATAACAATTAAATGTTAAAATTTAACATATGCTATACTTGGTAGCAAATTTACCACCAAGTATAACATATATGCTAAATTTAGCATCAAGAATAGAGTGATTTTCCTACTCAAATGCTAAAATTTGGTATTGACACATTAATTTAATATTACATTAGACCAAATACTCTAAATGAGAAATATTTAGTCCTCTTCCGAGGTATAAGTCTTGACTCTATCTAGTGGGAATGACGTTCAACGTTATATATATATTTTTGGTCCTATGCTGTGTAATTTTTTCCCTTCAAAAACTTTTTGTATTTTTATTTTCATACTTACAAAAGGAGAGATGGGCAAAGTTAAGATGCAATTTTCTACATTAAAATAAAAAATAATTTAAGAAAATTCATGGTAATACTAGTCATCACTATTTATATTATTTTCCTTTCTTGTTTGTATCACATAAAACCTTAATTTCTTTTTTTTTTTTTGGAAATGATAAAACCTTGATTGTTAATTTAAGCAATAATGCACTATATAGCTAATTACTCAAACTATGCATTTAATATGGAGTAACATGGACCTAATAAGTTTGTATAACAGATCTCAAATTCTCATCCTCTATCCTCTGAACAGAAAATACATTTGGATATAGATTCCTATCCTCCTTGGGACCTTCAACATTTCCCAACATAACTAATGCCATACAGAGAAACACTATTAACAAGCTCTGAGTAAACTCGCGATACTAATTCAAAATCAATTATTTATATATGCAACTACAACAAAAACACACTTTTCCTGATCATAGAAAATCCCTTTAACTTGTTTTACATACATACATATGTGTATATATATATATATAGTGTTTGGTAAACTCAATTACAACTCATCAGTTTCAGTTCTTACATATTATAATGTTAAAAACAATATACTAAAGTATAAAACTCTCATATACTACAGTACTTTCAGTTCTAATTCACTTCTTAAACATCGTAATATATATATATATATATATATGTGTGTGTGTTAGGTTAATGTATTTATTTTGAGGTATGGGTCTAAATCCTCTTCCTTTCATTTCACAGTGGGAGTTATGGGTAATAACGTACTCAAAACAAGCATCAAAAGCTGCGAAGAGATGAGCAGAATTGACTTTCTGCCTCCACTACACATGCATGCAATTTCAGTCGCATACACACACATAATATAATATATGCACACCCCATATGTATATATATATTTGTGTGTGTGTGTGTGTATACACGTTGATCAAAAGTGACGACCAAACTTGCAAGAGACTATTCATGCGTGAAGAGCGTTTCCCCATCACTGTGGCTATATATGAAATTTTGCGAATCAAAAGATTATGTAGGCAAGCTACTATATCTTGACTTCTGATTTTTATTGACGAGAGCAACAACCAAAAAATAAGTGATATATGTTATGTGCATGCTGACCCGTTCGTACATATCATCAATGACGAGATTCTTTTGGTCTGTGTCTTTTAGAACAACATGCTGATTGATGGATATCTTGCGTACCTCTTCAATATAATTACTTGTGCCTTTCGGAAGCATTTTCAAAGGAGCTTAGAAAGAGAGAGAGAGAGAGGCTACCTGCACTAGTGTACCTTCAGAGTTACTAAGGCCATTTGTTTCGAAAATTTTTTAAATTTTTTATACTTAAATTTAGATTTAAATATTAAAAATTCTTTAAATACGTGTTTGTTTCTCTTAAAATTAGAATTCTTTAAGTATTAAGAATTTAAGTTTTTAGAGTTCTAACTCCCTCTTAAACTTTTGATACTCGGATATCTCTGCTACAGTAAAAACTAAAATTCTCTCTCTTATATTTGAGAAAAAAAATCATAACTTCTTCGTTTGTTATCCAATTGAGATGATTCTTTCGTTGTTGTGTTCTTAGTGAAGAGAGGAATAAATTAAGATTCATATTGCGTATTTTTTATGATCATTAACATTAAGATTTTATTAGATTTGTTGATAAAACAAAAATTATTTTTGCTACCTCTCGAAACATAAATTCTAATTTTATTCCATACTCAGATTAAAACTTAAATGCACATCCAAATATAAATTTAGATAACAATTCAAATCACTAACTTAAATCCTAATTCAAAACAAACTAACTCAAATCAAATTACTAATTTAAATCCATTTACCAAACGGACCCTAAAGGAGTTGTTTTAAACGCTGACACATGATGTCCACTGTAGACAGGGATGAATATAGGAGAAATATCGGCGTTTAAGTTTAATAGAAATACTGACAAAAATATTGATATTTGTAAAAATTGACGTAAAATATTAAAAGTTATCTTAAACAATTTTATTTTTAAATGAGACTTTAAAAAACTCTAAAACTATCATAATACATAGTTTAGATGAACTTTTCAACAAAATTACTTAGTATGTGATAAATATGAATGGTAAAAGCGATCATACTATGATAAATGATAAGCATTCAATCTCAAATTGAGTAAATCAGTCAAAAGTCAAATAATACAAATACTTTACATCTATCGTTTCATATAAGATAAAAAATATCAATACCAAAAAAATTTTTTAGGATGTTTGTGATTGCTAGATACTCTAAGGTTGGAGACTTGGAGTTGATATTTTGAATCATATGTGAATAAATTAAAAATTAGATTTATAGCATTAAAAAGAAAATTTATGAAAGAATATATAAAAAAATAAATTGAAATAACATGAATTTTATATTTCAATATACTTTAAAAAATTACATATAAAGTTTGGGTATTTTGTTGATTTTTTGTCTATATTTATGCTGAAATTTCCATAAAATTTTTGGATATTTTTTCATTTTACACTACAGTTTTCACGGAAATAGATATTTTCATCAAAATATTGTTATCCTTAGAAATTTTTGTTTTTACAGAAATTTCTAGATATTCTACAAAAGAGATACGCCACTCCTATTTCCATATTAATACTTCAAAAATACGAAAATATCGACAAAAATGTCGATTTTTTAATCCTTGACTATAGGCCCCAATGGTAGGCCCTACCTCTTTGTGATAAGAGCACTTTTAATTTTCATGAGATTAAAACTTCGCTACTCATAAAACAGTAAGTCTTTGTTTAAAAAGTATATTATAAACTAAATTGGGTCCCACTATTATGTGAGTGTTAGGGTTTTAAGCTTACAGGGGTTAAAAAGGATTTTTCCTATGATAAGGAGCTAGCGTACTGCGACTAGCGTTAGCAAATACGTTAGCGGTTCAAACATGAAGAACATAGTTTTAATTAGGCTTGATGCATCGAGTACTGATTTGGTAAGAACGAGCGTTTACATTAGAGAACTTCAAAAAGAATCACTTAACACTCGAACTTAATTTTGACCACAGATCAACACGGCCATAGTCCTCTAGTGCTAGGCTACTACACTTGGTAGTGTTTATAAGGGTGGAGTTGTTTCATGCATTGACATGAATTTTCACTGAAGTCCCTAATGGCAGGCCGTACTCCTCGATGATCAGGAACGGTCAAGAAAAATGTATGGGGGTACGGTTCTAGGCGCTACATCGAGTGCTAGTACAATAGGAATAAGCTTTCATATTTAAGAATTATCTAATTAAAAAGAATCATTCAATATTCCAACTTTGAACAACAGACCAATAAAGCCACCGTTATTTACTGCTACACAGTTGGTCGTGTTTACAAGCGTGTTTTAATCAACGCCTTAATGTCCATGATCTAGTAGTACTAGGTATATTGAAATTAGAAACGTTAATACTGTACGACGGTCGGCAATATTGTTGATATTTCTAATTAAGTTGGCCGTGATCAGAGGAAATGTGAAAGTCTACATAAAGGAAAGCATGCTATAAACTAGGAGACCAAACTAGTGCAAGGTGAAAGTCTTTAGCCAGCTCGAGTAATAATTTTCTCCCATTGTAGTCTGTCATGGCGCCAATTAATCCTCTAATTAATTAATTAATAATTAATTGATTAATTAATTAATAACATTCCAATTTTCTCACTTGTTTCAGCCATATGATCAATGTTGTCGGTGTGATAGTGTAGAAGTATTTAATTGAGTTAATTAAAGTTTGACTAATACAAGTGATTTTAAAGTCGATATATAATTTGTTATAGATTTGTTTTCAATGATAACGTTTTCATGATTACTCTTACAATAAGGGTGCGTTTTAAAAAATAGTTAATGATGTGGGTGATAAGAATCATTACTTACTATAATTTTTTTTTACAATATTCATTTAATTACAACTATCAGATTTATATCAAATGGCTAATAACAACAATATCCATTTAAAATGTAACCATTGAAACAACACACAACACACACACACATATATATTATATGGTTTTGAGAAAACTGGTTACTTTAATTATATTTAGAGCAATTCTATTTAGTCTCATTAGATTATAGCCCCACTACTAATAAAATAGTAAAACTCAGTCTAAAAAATAAACTATATACTAAACTCGGGCCTATAGTTTTATGAATAGTGGGATTTTAAATTTATGAAGATAAAAAAGAATTTTTCTTATATTTACAGGTTGAGGTTTCCGGTTCTAGTTGATTGTCATTCCTTATTTTTGTGGAAAATAAATTAAACATGGGAAATGAAAAAAAAAAAAGTCCAAAATGGTCATTTCGATTTTGCTCTATGCATGCATTACATCCTTTACCATCTGAAACATGGTTGAATCAACACTATACTTTTCTTGATAATGGTAGTTAACTAAATACTTAATTGCTAAATTTTGGCGGCCAATTTGGTGCAATTATAGTACTACTCAAGGTGGTGGTACATTGTGATTTGAAAATCTAAGTATACGGCATATATACCTACGAAAGAAACAAATTATACGAAATGATGCGTTTGGAAAACATCTTGTTATTATTGCCACTTTAAGGCGACGTTGAATCTGCCAACGAATCCATTAAAATCATGAAGTTTGACAACAGAAATGGTTGTTTTAATTTTTGGATTAATTTTTCTTAGTATCTATATTAAAAATTTACAACCCCAAATTAGTCATATTCATTAATCAAACCATTGAAAAACATATATACTAGCATAAAAATTCACTTTAAAAGTTAACCAAATAAAAAACTTGCTCTAAGCAAAACAACATACTCTATAGCGGAATTTTCATATAATTTAGGTATAACACATATGTTATAGTATATCATTTGTCCTGTTAAAAGAAAGTTAAACATGGTTTAAATTGTTTGTATAAGTGAAAAAAAAAAGGTTAAACCTAAAAATATATTATAAAAATAGTTATAAATACAGCATAACGGTATGTCATATCCTAACTTTATTATAAAGCATGGAGCTCAAATTCCACACAGTCAAATTAAATTAGATATATAAATATTTAAAAAGAAAAACTAAAAAGTATCACTAAGAAAATGAAACTGAAAACATCTCTTTATTAGGCGCAATCCCACAAAGAACTGATGACGGTCAAAAAGTGATAATAATTGGATTCACCTAAAAGTAATTAACTCGTACGGATGATCATAGTTTCAGAGTAAGGATCATGAGGCCAGATTCACCAAGAGCGCCTCGAAGCATTGTGTCAATATATATATATATATATACATATATATATTTTTATATGTACGTAGGTACGTAAATACATGCACATTAATGAATGCATATTACTGTCAAAACTAGCAAATCAAAGCTCAAGTGTGAACAGCTTGTAACAGGAATTCATTCTCTTTAGACAAATACTTGTACAAATTATTATTATTATTATTATTATTATTATTATAATAAGAAGAAGAAGTTAGGCTAGCTTTGTATGGACCCAACCTGTTTGGATGCAGTCAAACTCAAATACTGGTGATTTTGAGAAAAGGGTAGCCTTTTTTTGACCTAAGTATGCTATAACCATAGTGTCTACTGGAAAAAAAGAAAAAGAAAAACCTTCTGCGGGTGGCATGTTTCTTAAATTAGGAATATATTATATATACAAATAACAAATTAAACATGGCGCTTGACAAAAAGAAAACGACAGGTTGATTCTACATTGCAGAAGGCTTTTCCAACATGCCAAAATTGTCCACTCGATCTCAATATAATATAAATCAATTTTTTTTGTCATTAAGGAAATTAATTTCGCTAGTTCGAGAGCAATGCTCGCAATATATAACACGAATCCTCTATAAGTTTATTTGAATCGATTTTTTGTTACAATATATTTTTCTCGTAAAATTTAAATTCTTATAGCAATTTTATTTTGAATCGACAGCTTAAACTGGCAATAAAAGTATCATTCTGTTTTTTCTTTTTTTTTTTTTTTTTTTTTTATAATATTATAAGAAAGGTCTCGATGTAAAAGTCTGATACATACCCGTAGACAAATAAAAGTCATGCAGTGGTTGGACAAATAGTGTAATGTTATTGAGCGATATGTTGATGACTTCTTTCGATCTGTAAGACTGCTAAGTCCACAACAATAAATTTGAACATGTCACGCCTCGGAGTACGGGAGGTGACGTGGTGAATTAATTAAGTTAATTAAATAGAGATTTAATTAAAATTAGGTTTTAGAATTAAATTATAAATAAAAATGTGATGATATCGTTTATTTAAAACGAGCAGTTATAACATTCGAATAAATAAAATAATTAAAAAAAATAAGCGATGAGTAAATAATAAAATAGAAGGTGAGCCGAGAATGGGTTTCACTGACCCACAACTTGTGCGCACATATAGTACTGACAATATTAAATTACAACACAGTCCAGAATAAATGAGAAAGTTAAGAATTATATATGCCTTGAATTGTTTGTTCTACAACCTACCCAAATCTTCTACTGGTCGCAAGTCCGATTAACGGACTCTTCTCCAATCCTAAGTTAATATCCACCTAAGGGGTAAGATTTTAAAATAAATAAAACGTGAGCGAAAGGCTCAGTAGGACTATTTATTCAAAACATTTAATTTTAAAAGAAATTTCATTAAACAAATAAACATTTAGAAAATAAACTTAAATGAGTAAATAAATAATTGAATAATTAAATAAATATATAAATAAGAATCCAATAAAGACTTATCTTACCGAAACAATTTTATACGTCGACCAAAAAGAATAACATTTTCTTTTCCTAGGCAAACCATATGTATTTCACCACCGTAGTGGCCCAGCTGGGTTTCGAGACCTGCCCCCAAGATCGCGCACTACACGACCCGATCTCTAATATGGCATCATGCCCCAAAATATATTTATCTATATATATATATATATATCTTTTTATGATTATTAAAATCTCCTTTTACCAAATATATATATCTTTATATGATTATTAAAATCTCTTTTTACCAAATACAATCATTTACATTCATTATAAGGTTTATTATGAAAAATCAGCTCAATTCTACAATTTATGAAATCAACCAATAAAAATATATTTTTAACCAATCATTTGAAAACTTTTTGTTAAAAATTCCTTTGAGGCCAAAACATTTACAACTAGCTACCAAGAAAGGGGTAGAAGTCCTATCTCGATACTCATGTCGGTGTCCCTCACCGAAATCTAAGTCCGCTATACGTTAGCTCTGCGGATCCACGCATAACCTTAAATGGAACTAGATTTATTAGTATCTAGCGTGAGATATTCTACGTTACTAAATCATCTCATAGTGTTCTAGTGTGCCATTTAGGTTTATAAAATCATTTTACAAAGTCAAAATTTCAATCGGGGTTTAAAACGGTAAAAACAGGTGAAAAATCACAAAATTTTATTATGCCCGGTCGGCCTACCGGACGCCTTGGTTCAGCCCGCTGAACTGCACAGTTCGGCCGGTTGAACTGCACAATTCGGCCTGCAGGAAAACTAAGTCCAGTCGGCTGAACTTTTCCAGGTCCAGCCTGCTGAACACATGAATCCGACCTGCCAATCTGGAAAAATTCTAGAATTTTTCAGGCACGGGTCTCAGCCTCCCCAAGTTCAAATCTTCAATTCTAACCTGTTTTCTCAATTTTCAGGCATGGGTAATGATCATAATTGATAGAAAAACATACTAGATTACTTTTTAATGCTTTAAGACAAGTTTTAAACAAAATTTTTAGAAAAATCCAAAAAAAGAGAAAAATAGAGAAAAATAAAAAATCTTGATTTAAATCCGTTTTTGATGAAACAAAGTTTGTATTCTAGTTATTTTAAGTTCATCTAACCTAGATTGAGGACTTTTTAAGCTTAGAAAAGCTTAGATTTCGAAATGCAAGAAAAATTAAAAAATTTAAAAAGTTTTAAAAATTTGAAAACTAACTTTGGATTAAGCTTTGAATCGACTTTGTAGTTGCTCAATCGCGTTCTCGAGCCTTCAGTCCACTAACCCGAAGCTTGAAATTGAATTTTGTTTCAAAATTTTTGAGAGAGAATGAGAGGGAAAGCGCGTGACGGAGAGAGAAAAAGAGAGAGAGTGTGTGTGTGAGTGAGAAAGAGAAAGGGAGAGTGAGAATAAATAGAGAAAAAATGGACGGTTTTACTGTGCAAAAATCGTGTGCCGCCTATAATTTTACAAAGCAGACATTTTGACGATTTGTTTTATTTCAAAAGTTCAAAATAACAATTAAAATGACTAAGAGTAATTTTAAATCATTAAAAGAATAAAATAACATAAATTCAAAAATTTCACAAAATGATCAAATTAAGTTTAAAATATTTATTATGACACACAAATCCACCATTTAACACATTAACAACACTTAATTAATTTCAGGGCGTTACAAAACATCATCTGGGTTTTGGCCCATCGTTTTATAATTGATAATTTTAGTGATAATAAAGAATGGATTGTAAGATTATTAATGCTTAATCTTGAGTTTTTGCTTAAGTAAAAATGGTCGCAAATATTTATACTTAAGATTTGAAAAGAAAAGTTTGAAGTATTGATTTTGCTCTTGGAACATAGAGCTTGAAGATGGATAAGAGCTTAAAGATAAAAAGGACCATACGGCTAGTTTATATAGGTTGAAATCCCTTATTTAGTCTTGTATTAATCCATTGTTAAGCATCTCTTTAAATCTTGTTTTAAATTTGGTTCACTAGGTACAAATAATTTAGAATTCCATACGTTTTGCAAAATTGCATAAAAGGTCTGCCAAAGGATTTCTAAAGTGATAAAAATATTTTGAGAGAATGAAGGAAATAGCAGATTTTTGAAATTTTTTTGAAATAAATAGCAGGTTTTGAATATATTTATATTAAATAAAATATTTACAATGTAAATAAGAATTATTTATATATAAATAAGGGGAAATAAATTATTTACACCTTTAATCTATTTATTATGCAAATGAAAATTATTCATACCGTAAATAAAAGGGTAAATAATATTTACATCATAAACTATTATTTCAATAAGTTTTAAAAAGTGATATTTACTATAATTTTTCAAATTTTTTTGACACAAAATTTAGTATTAAAGTTTATCAAAACCAATTTCTTTAAAACTTAGGTTTTCAAAGCGTCAAAAATTGAAAGAAAGTTGTGGTAACCCGATGAGTGACCTGTGTCAACCATTCGATTACTGATTCTGGCGCTTGTTGTAGTCTCAATAACCCACAGGCTGACTGGAAAAAATTCTTTGGTCGATCTGTACTGTTCAACGGCAATTCTAGCCGACTGACAGTGTGCTACACTCGAATTTTTTTTTTTTTTTTGGCATGTTTTTTCAAATATGAAAGGTCTAAAATCACTAACAATCAAGTCTCGTTTTAGCCAAATTTGAAGCTTGCATTATTGAGTGTGTGTATCTCTCGTGGCTCTAAAATTATATTCGCTCAAATCTAGGAGAGAAACTTGAGTATCAAAAAAACATTCATATTCAAAACTATGATTAGGTTATCAATTCTTTGTGATTTAGTATGTAGTGGATAACCAATATCCCAAGTTAAAGTTTGTGTTTATGAAAGGTATGGGGTAAGAGAGGTCAGTAAATTGTACCAAAGTAATAAGCTCAAGAAAATGATCTATATAATTGAAGGGGTCAAGTAGCGGCTGGCTTACTTGGCAACAGTGGACGTACACATATTATTAAACCATTATAAAATCGCATTTGAACTCTCTTTATCTGACTCTCCTTTACTATTGCAACTTATATTTTGTTTTTGATGAATTGGATGAAGTTTGATTAGCTTGACTTTTACCGTATTGTGTTTTAACGACTCATTGATATATTTTTCAACTTTTAAGCAAATTCGGTTAATTAAGTATTACTTTGAAACTTTGTAATTTTGTGATTAGTGTACTCTTTCAATAATTATCAAATAGTTTGAAAAGGTTTTTAAAACATAATCTACTCATTGCAGCCCTTTTGGCTAATCATGCTTGGGTTAACACTACTCTCATGAGTACCTTATGTCTTCAAAAGTGAAATAGCTTTATTAGCTCTTTTGGTGGAAGTGGAAAATTCGTTGAATTAAGCCTTTAGTTATAAGATATTTGACATAGTAATTATAACCATTAGTTAGAACTATAAACACTGTAACATGTAAAAGCTTTACACTATAACAATTTTTTTCTTTTTATTGTAACATATAAGAGTTTTACACTTTTTTAAACTGAAAAGTTGATTAAAACCAACTTTACTAAACAAACTATTAGTCTTCTAAACGCCACATGTCTTATCCACATCATTTTTTTCTCTTTATGATTCCGCTTCTTCTTCTTTGCCTTCCTCTTTGAAAATTTTACCGTTCACTCATATTCGAGCTAGGACTCAATACGTTTAAAACAACCCACACATCCACTAATTCTTTCATTCTTTTTAATTACAAGTTCAATACTAATTCTACTAATTTGTAACTAGCTTCTTTCGCCAGCGTTGTTGGCAACAACCCAACTGCGGGTGACTACTTTAACTAGACGAGGCTTTTTATTGTGTCTAGGGCTGCTTGTTAAGGAGCAAGTAACAAATTGATGAGCCCACTTTGGTCCTCTAATGATCCAAAAATAAGAGCAAGCATAATTTTAGGTAAAAAAGCAACCATTCTTAACGGCACGATTTTGAATTTGCACGATTTAAATTTCTTTCATGGAATATTTTTAAGGTGTTTTGTAGGTGCCCAAATTGAAAGGCCTTCTCTAGGTGAATAAGCATGCAACCCTAATTATGCGCCAAGTAGAGCCGTTGTGACCTTTATTTAGTTCTCAACATGCTCTTTTTGTGTGACTTAAATCAAAATAATTTCGTCTTTATTTCGCGAGGTAGTCTTTATGGTCGCTGCAGTTGGTTTGTTTGCCTCCTCATAGAGTGATCCATCTGAAGCTAGAAACCACCAAATGGATGTTACAATCCACAAATTCAAACAGTTACTCGAACTAAAGTCCTACAAAACTTAGGGTTAATGATTATCTGATACGTGTCCTACACCATCAACAAGTGTCCAAGACAACTATCTTTTGGACGAGAACTCTATTTTGCTAAATTAGGCATCTATAAATAGGTTCGAAGCTCTCCATTTTTGGGACTTTTGGATTCTTTTGCTAATTCTACTATTACATTTTTCTCTTTCATGCAAGAATAGAGGCATTCTACTTAGATTTTTCAAATTTATTATAATTCGTACCTTATTTTATTATTATTTAAACGACTCTTTAACTGTGTATATAGCTCAAAATTGAAACGACTCTTCAACAATGGATATAGCTCAAAATTGAGTGAACCACTATAAACAGCTGTGTCGTATTATTTATTTGGTGTTTTTGACATTACAATTCACATTCCATGATTATTGCTATTGTACTCACGCTTTGTAGTAAATTTTCTCTCCTTAGAGTTTAATAACGTTGATCAAAGGCCCATTTAATCCAAATCTGGTAATATTAAAATTCTAACTTTATTTAGTTAAATTGTAGATCCAACCTCTACAAATATTTTATTTATACAAATTAAATTTCTATGTTCACCTCCCGTTAAACTTGTCGTACTTAAGCAACAGAGTCCTCAAAAAGATCATCCCTCAATGTTCTGCCTAAAAATTTTAAACCGCAACCAAATGGGCTTTAGAAACATAGAGTTGGCCCGATTCATAAGGTCAGCCTTGTCAAATTATGTGGGTCGAATATTGGGCCGAGGTGGTTGGTTGCGGGCTGGCCTGACCATATATTTGTAAAGCGGGGAATAATATTCAGACTACAAGAAAATTTTAAGCCATCCCTTTAATTATAAAATGACTAAAATGACAATCTAAAAAATAATTGAGGAAGAATATATCTTATTTTTGTGCTCCTTTTTCACACCCGACACCCAAATTTTTGTGGAACTTCTGTCAAGCTTTATCCTTCATCTTTCTCGATTAATTACCTCTGCCCCCTCTCTCTCCGATGCCCTCAAATATTAACAACAAAATTCGCTTGCTGATATCGAATGTCTCTCGTAGTGGGAATATGGTAGCGCATGATCTTACCAATCGCATCTCCAAACCAATGCCATGTGTCAATGGCAAATATAGCATTTAAGTGTAAAAAAAATTTTCTAATATAATGTCATTTTTAATGCTAAATTTGTTATATGTTAAATTTTATGGTAAATTTTTTATAAAGTTTAGCATATAGTAAGTTTGGCATTTAATTCATGTTGGTTGATAGATTTACTTTTTTGTTTTAATAATTACTACAGTCTTACTTTTATTTTTTCATATTAAAAGTTTACTTTTACAAGTTTCAACTTTTAATAATTATGACAAAATATATATTTTTGTTATACCGCAAGTATATTTTCTATATTGTTACAGGCTTCCATAATATTTCATACTTATCTATGTCATAAAATTATGCATACTACTTAACTATATTGTTACACTTCACTATATCAATATTCCATACTACTTAACTTTATGCAACATAATTCACATATTGTTTAACTTTATGCAGTATAATTTTCATACGACTTAACTTTATCAGTATAATCCTTATACTATATTATTCTAATACTGCATAGTTTTTGTATTGCTTAATTTCTATACCGTATAATTCTTATATTTTCATATTTTTTTTCTTAAACTACATTTCCATTTTAAAATTTGTTGCAACATATTCTGCAACAATTAAACTTTCTAGCTTATATTTTTTTTTTACTTATGAGCTAATCCTCATCTTTATTTTATTCATACTTTACTTTAAACTATGGCATAATTTTTACTTTTAAAAATCTTGTATTTATTCTTATTAAATTCTTCACAAAAATTGGATTTAAACAATAATCTATGTGACACTATAATTACAACTTGAGCTCTTAATAAATTTTTGGGTATAAAATTTAGCTCACAAAATTTGTACATAAATTATTAAACATAACTCTAAAGTATTTCATATATAATACATTCAAAATTTTCGGATGTCACACCATAAAAGCAAGAAGCTTACCAACACAAATCCAAAGCCCACTTCAAGAAGAAAGGCCAGAGACAAAGGTTTAATCAGAGCAAGAACAAAGAAGATCCATACAAACCTAACAAAGTGTGTGTGTGTGTGTGTTTTTTTTTTTTTTTTAAGTGTAGAAGCAAGGCTAACAAAGATTCAATCCAAGCTCGAATTAGCTTGCTTCTTATTAGTACCCCTACTCTTAGCCTGACCCACGTTGATACTCACATTCTTCTTTCCACTCACATTGCTTGTGTTAGAGGTGACTTGACTCTTCTTGTTTTGCACATCCTCAGCATAGTACGTCACGCGTTCCTCAAC
This sequence comes from Artocarpus hirsutus, assembly GCA_946598075.1. NCBI lineage: Eukaryota > Viridiplantae > Streptophyta > Magnoliopsida > Rosales > Moraceae > Artocarpus > Artocarpus hirsutus. The sequence goes on along the minus strand of CAMOHE010027801.1, from coordinate 63,051 downwards.
AACCTAGGCTATGGCAAGGTCTCTGATCTCTTGCCTTCGGAGCTCTTGTCTTGTTCACAGCTTCAAGCCTTTGAGAGATAAGAAAACCATATACTTCTCATATATATCCTTGATGTCTAACATGATACTTGTGAAATTCTTCACATACTCATGGAATGTGTTCACATGCTACAAAGCTTTCAATTAGTGCCTAAGAATATAGTTGACATTCTTGCAGAAGAATCAAGTTTTTAGCCCACTAGAAAACAAGATATCGTCTATAAGGTGTAGAAATTTCATGAAACTGTTTAAGCGTAAAGGTATAATTGTAAGAAAAAATTATAATTTTCAAGGACAAAACTATGGTGGAATACAACAAAATTCTCCACCTAAGGAGAATTTTTTTGAACCATTACATTTTGATTTAATGGCTCCAATGAAGTGAATTCAAAAGGTACAAACTAGACTTGATTTTACCCTAGTTTAGTCTAATTTATTTCCTTCCTTATATCTAACCTCTCTCCAATTAAAAAAAAAAAAAAGCACTCCTTTTCTTCTTCATTTACCTTCTACCACTGCCGGAGATTCGTCGTCGTCAAATATGCTCTATCTTTGGTAGTGATTTGCACCCTCCTCTGAGTACGACAACAACATGGTTTCTCCCCCTTTGCCCTCAACGCCCAGTACACCCACCCTCGACCCTCCACATGACCAACCACTAGTGTCGTCACATCCGTCGACGTTTGCATCACTTGCAACGAACATCGTACCTTTGTGCATCTCGTCGCGCACAAACCGTCGACAACGGATGTTGGCGGATGGGCTCACCTTCGCTGTCTCATACCTTCTTTCCGTCGAGGGCAGCTCAATCAAAGCTCTAGGCACACGACGCACGCTATAAATCTAGGCTCTATGATGGTGAATGAAGATCATTGGGAGGAGCAAATATGAGTTTAATATCTAGGTTTTCTTAAACTTTGGAGGAGCAAATATGGGTTTAATTTTTGGGTTTTCCTGGTTGTTTTAAAAGTTTTGAGGAGCAAATATGGGTTTTAATTTTTGGGTTTTGAAATGGGTTTAATTTATTTCTAAAAGATGTGTTGTTTGCAGATAATTTGTTTTAAATTTTGCATTAACCTGTTGAAATGTGTTGTTTGCAGAATTAAATGTGATACGATAAGAGGGATGTGAATAATTTAGAATGATAATAGAGAAATTTTCCATGTAAATTGATATGGATTCATTTATGTTTTGTTTGGTTCTTTCAAAAGCCATAGGAAAAAGAAAGAATGAAGGAAATATGTATTTATAGATTTTTTTTCAATGGTGTTTTATGTATTTTGATTTGCTTAATTTGGATTTTTGCTCGTAGGGTTGTTAATATTGAGGCAGCTGATCTTCCATAGGGATTTTGGCTTGGTCTTGAAAGCTTCCTAGGCTTGTTGTTTAGTGAATTCGGTAGTTTCTCTTAGGGCTATTTGTTTCAGAACTCTTTGTATTTTTTTGACTCAAATTTGAATTCAAGTATTAAAAATTCTTTGGATACGTTTTTGTTTCCCCCGAAATTCGAATCCTTTAAGTATCAACAATCCAAGTTTTTAAAGTTCTGACTCCCTCTAAACTTTTAATACTTAGATATCTCTGCTACAATAAAAACTAAAATTCTCTTTTTCATATTTGAAAAAAAAAATCATAGTTTCTTCATTTGTTATCCAATTGAGATGATTCTTTATTCATTATGTTCCTAGTGAAGAGATAAATAAATTAAGATCCATATTGTATATTTTTTAAGATAATTAACATTAAGATTTTATTATATTTGTTGATAAATCAAAAACTATTTTCACTACTTTTTCAAACATAAATTCTAATTTTATTCTATACTCAGATTAAAACTTAAATGCATATCCAAACATCAATTCCGATAACAATTCAAAGCACTAATTTAAATCCTAATTCAAATCACACTAATTCAAATCAAATCACTAATTTGAATTCATTTACCAATCGGACCTTAGACTTTTTGACGAAATTCTTCAAACGAACTAACCCCATAATCATCGCAATCCAAGACCTGAGAAGAATTCTAAAAAAAGTTTCCTTTGCTTTTGTATTTTAATTTTTTTATATATTACTAGGCATTGAATTACACGTGGAAGGTATATTTTAATATAATATTATGATTTTTTTTTTTTCCATTGACATAAATCTTAAGACAACAAGCTACTGTATTCTTCACCGATAGAGTAAATTTCTCCCCCACCATGTACATCCTCGATTTTCTAAAAGGATGTATTAAGAATATCAAAGCGTGTGAATATTAATTTCCCATATAGCTCTAGGTAGGAGCAATGGGTTGGGATAAATCAATGATGTCAATGATTCAATCGGAAGCTTGAATTTGAACGACATTGCTTACTCCGCAATAAAGATGAAAAGTCAGATTCTCAGAAGCTTGGTGGAAATTCTGAGACCAATTTATTGGCTATCACTAGGCCCATGACCACATCTCATAGACCCCCTTCAATTCCGTGGGTCCTAGTTTTGTCCACTGAAAATCATGGGTCCCACAGGCAAGACACCGTGTAATTCCTTCTCTGTGTTGGTCAGTGACGATAAAACGAGTGACTCGTGGCATTAAGATAACCCATTTAATTGAAAAGCTTATTATTAATAAAATACTTTTTTTAGAATTTATTAACAAAGGAGTTACAGCTCACTGATGATGTAAGATATATTATGGGTCCGCTTGATAAAAAGGTTTAAATTAGTGATTTAATTTAAGTTAGTGTAATTTAAATTATGATTTAAGTTAATAGTTTAGATTGTTATTCTAATTGATATTTGAATATACATTTAAGTTTTAATCTAAATATGAAATAAAATTAAAATTTGAGTTTGAAAATGTAGTGAAGATAGTTTTTGATTTATTAATAAATCTAATAAAATCTTAATGTTGATGATCTTAAAAAATATGTAATATAGATATTGATTTATTCCCCTCTTCACTAGTAACATAGTGAAAAAATAATTATCTCAATTGGATATCAAATGAAGAAGTTATGGTTTTTTTTCCTCAAATATAAGAGAGAGAATTTTAGTTTTTTTCTGTAGCAAAGATGTCTGAGTATCAAAAATTTAAAAGAACGAGAATTTTAAATACTTAGATTCTTGATACTCAAATGATTTAAATTTTAAGAGAAATAAACATGTATATAAAAAATTCTTAATACTTAAATTTAAATTTAAATTTTTTAAGTTTAAAAACTACTTGGAACAAATATATCCTATATATACATATAATACTACACAATTTTGTAATATTTAGAATAAAGTTCCTGTTCACAAAAAAATACAGATATTAACAGCCAAGAATTTGCGCATCCCGGTCCATGCAACAAAAAGTCCAAAATGCCCTATCTTAAACCCCTAACTCACAAGAAGTCCTTTTCCAAAGCGGCTGTAATTCTGAAATAACTTAAAGGGTATTATTGTCAATTGGATTTTTCTCCGGTATCTAAGCACGTCCTAACACGTCACTTAGCCATTTTTCATTTCGCATCTCCAAGCAACCCCTCCACTCTCTCTCTCTCTCTCTCTCTCTCTTTCTCTCTTCCTGTCTCCATCTATGTTTTTTTTTAAAATATTTTTCATGTAAACATTTAAGTGAAAGAAGAATAAAGAGACCTCGTTTTCTGCGTCTTTTAACGTTCTTCTCTGGAAGCAAGGCGCTGGGAAGAACGACAAAGAAGCAGAGACAAATAGAGGAGAGAGAGAGGGAATTATCAGAAGAAGAACAAGTTGGTGAACATCAACAATGCTTGGTTCTCGGTGTTACTTATAGAGAATCAACCAAAAAAAAAATATTTTTTTGTTGGGTCTTGATTTTTTCCCGAGAGCTTTAATGGGCAATTGCTTTCCAGGTCGTTTCTCCAAGGTTGATAACTCCCTCAGCTCTCGCACTAGCACTTCCGGTAACACTTTTTTCTCCCCTTCTTCTCCTTCATTTGTCATTGCATGTTCTTTTCTTTTTCAATGGCCAACTTTGTGAATGAATCGTCATTTGGTTTCTGTTCTCCTCTTTTGTTGCTTTTTTTCCTTTTGAAACAAAATGGGTGGGTTTTGTTTAATAAGCCTTACTTACCAGTGCAGAGTTGTATTCCATTTTTTTCCTTTTTTTCCTTTTATGGGTTGGTCATTTTCCCTTTTGGCTCAATTTTTATGCTGTTAATATTTTTTTTTTCTCTTCAACAGGTTTTGAACTTTTTTTTTTGGTATAATTCCTTATTTATTTGGTATGTCCTAGGCACAAAAGCAGAGCCTCCTTTAATGGCAGCCATAAATGCCTTGTTTTGTTCAGATTCTCACTGCTTTACAGGATATTAATCTTCTGGAGAATGCGTTGAGGACATAATTTTTCATTTATTTGCAGTTTGGTGACTGCAATTTTAATTTGGTATTTGCCTTTAATGCTTGGAATTTTATGAGACTGCCCTTTTTTTTGGTGTGGTTGCTTGTAGTCTGTAGAGAAAGCAATGCCAATTTTTCATTTCTTGTGTGCTTGGAAGTTTTTTTTTTTTTTTTTTTTTTTTTTTTTTTTTTTTTTTTATGGCCTTATGGTGTTTTAACATCAAAAAAATGCATCTCAGTCAAGTGTTCATACAAGTGGCTTCCATGCCAGTTTCTCTGTTTACTTTTTTCGACTTGTAGTAGATTTGTTTTGTAAACATTTTAGCGCTTGTTTGTAATTTTTTGTTTTATGGAACATTGATTCGAAATGTTTGTTTGATCCCATATCATAAATACTTTCTGTGGGATAAGGTATTGCTCAATTTTATGAATGCAAGAACTTGGGGCTTCCGGGGGTGAAAATTCATTTAATTGGAATCTTTCTCATTCTATGATTCTTGAAAGCCTACTCACCTTTCTTTCGCACACAAGTACACACTCAGTGTGAAAAATAACGCCTTAATCATGATGCCTTGCTCAGTCTAGTTGATGATTAGTAAATACATTCATAGTTCTTTTGGCAGAAGTCTCCCATGAAAAAGTTAATTGCAAATGAAAAAAGGTATAAAGGCATACATCATGGCCTTAAGTGTGAAACTTTTATTATGGTAGTTGTGATTGGATTTTGGTCGTTGGTGATGGTAATAAATGTAGTACAGTAAATGACTAGTTACCACCTTCACTAGGATTATTGTGGTTTCTAGGATGGGACAGAACTGGTCTAATGTAGATCCACAAAATAAATGAAAAAAGAAAAGTAAAGAAAATACTTGAAGAACAAAGGTATAAAGAGATAGATGGTGGTGTTTTTATAGAACTTACATCATGATAGAAGTAATAAGTAAATAACAATAACAATAACAATAACGATAGCATGGTAGACAATTTGTTGTTTGCGTTGCCTGTTGTTTGTATTGTTGCAACTAGAAGCAAAGGTGATAGTGTGTTATTTAGGAAGTAGTAGCTTGTTCATTGTGACCTTGTCTCAGTTTTGATCAAAATTGGAAAGAGGTGGAGGGATCATAATAGTTTTAAGGTTGGAAAGAATGGCATGGAGCAGTTAAGCTATGCTACAAGGCCAAATTTATTTGTAAAAACCAAGTAAAACCTTATGAAGATAAGCCTTACATACTTTGGGCACTCTAAATCTTTCAAAACACAAATTGTTCTCCCTAGAATGAAATTGATGAAGCCAATTTACCTTCTATAAACATATTTTATTGGCTTAGTGATCGTAGTTGTAGCTTTGGAATGTTCTTTGTTGTGAGGGCATAATGCTTCTAGCACATGCAAGAGTATCATTGCATTTGCCATGTAACAACAATATCAACAACAACAAGAACAAGAAAGCTTAAGGAAGGGATCATGAGAAAATGCAAAGTATGGTAGTCAAGACACTGGCAAGGATCGTATGACCAGAAATGCAACGGCTATGGAAATGGAGGATTTGATTTACTTTCTTGGCTCATATGGATGCTTTCATCCCGTCCATCACAAGTGCAAAAGTAATAGGCTCAAAATTCGAGTCCAATTGGACTAGAAATATAGGTTTTGGAGAAATTATTTGAGCGGAGTTTTGCAATCGAATTTATTACTTTGATATGGTTAAGATTTTCAATGCTATTGTTACATGTTTGATGCTCATTATGAGTCTTTATATACCGGTGTTGTTTTTTTTTTTTTGTTTTTTGAATTATCTATGCAATGGCCACTTTAGAAGCGAAGGTTCTTCATTTACTTTTGAAATGATCATAAGATGGTAGTATGAATGCACCTTGCAATTAGCATATCAAGTTTCTCTTCATGTGTTTTTCTAGCATGTTTTTCTTTGGAAAAACACAAATTTGCATTAAATTGAAGTTAAGCAAAGAAGGGAAAAAGTAAAACATATCATAACGCACTTAAAGAAGGAGTTTTAGAGGATAGGCATACAAATTTGGAAAAGTAAAACATATATAGGAATTCTAAATATCATTATAATTTCAGTTGAATTTGATTTTCAAAGATCCAAGCCTAAATCTCTAGTAAAGATACACTATTTTAAGCTAATTAGGCCGACTCCTTTTACCATTCTTTGCCTCGTAAAATGTAGGTCTCATCGTTGCCAGATTTCTTGGACCGTGTGAAAGGTTTGGGAACCTTAACTTGACTCAAATGTACAAGATGATTTACAATTCAAGACAAAATAAGTAGAATGCAATTATTGGAATTTGTCCACAAAGATAGGAGTTTCAATGCTGAGTGTAACTTTCATTGAAGAGGATTGGTTTGAAAGGTTTATTTTCTTAAATAAGTAAGAATTTCAAGAGAATCTTGGTAAAAAATGGTTTTCTATATTTCCTCTACATGGCATGGATTAATTCATGTCTTTTTGTATTAGTGATCTACCATGGGCAAGTCTCATGGATGTAGGTTATTGGTCATGAACTATGCGCAAAAAAGAAGCAATGTTCTAGGGAATAGCCATTTGATAACTTTGTGCGAATTTAGCGTTATTTCCTTAAATAAGTATGAATTTCAAGAGAATTTTCCTAGAAGATGATCTTATCACTTTTCTGTACAGAGTATGGGAGAGTTCAAAGGTATCTTTTGGTGTTAGTGGTGAACATGAACAAGTCTTGTGGAGATCATCACGGATCATGAACTATTTTTTGGGGAAGAAGCAATTGTGGCTCTTAGGAATAAGCATTAGCCAATTTTGCACAGATTCAATGTTATCTCCTTAAATAAGTACGAATATCAGAAAAATCTTGGTATAACATGATTTGTCACCTTCCTATACAGAGGACAAGAGATGTATGCATGTCTTGGTGCTAATGGTTAACATAAACAAGCCTGTGTACGTACATCACGGGTCGTGAACTATTTGTGGAGAAGAAATCATGGTTCTAAGGAATAGATATTGATTAACTTCTCTCAGACTCAGTGTTATTTCCTTAAATAAGTATGGATATCAAGAGAATCTTCCCAAGACAATTTTATCACCTCTCTGTACGGAGTACATGGGACCTTCGATTCATGTATTGGTGTTAATGGTGAAGATGAACAAGTCTCATGGCGTGAACTATTCCTTAAGAAGAAGCAATTGTGGTTCTTGGGGATAAGCATTCGCTAACTTAGCACAAATTCGGTGTTATTTCTTTATGATTATGATGAAAATCTTCCAGAGCATTATTTTATCACCTTCCTATTAGAAGTATAGGGGACTTTAAATGCACGTCTTGGTAATGGTTAACATGAACAAACCTATGTAGGAACGTCACAGCTCATGAAATATTCTTGGACAAGAAGCAATTGTGGTTCTCAGGAATCAACCTTAGCTAACTTTTCTTAGATTTAGTGTGATTTTCTTAAATAAGAATGAATTTTAAGAAAATCTAATTCCTAGAACATGTTTTGTCAACTTCCTATGCGGAATACGGGGGACTTTATGTGCATGTCTTCATGTTAATGGTGAACATGAACAAGTCTCATGTAGGTACATCATGGTTCGTGAACTATTTCTTAGGGAAGAAGCAATCATGGTTCTTGGGAATAAGCAATTAGCTAACTTTGCATAGATCTAGTGTTATTCCCTTAAATAAGTATGAATATCACGAAAGTCTTCCAAAAACACGACTTTGTCATCATCCTATACAATGGTATGGGATACTTTAAATGCATGTCTTGGTGTTAACGGCCAACATGAACAAGTCTTACGGAGGTACGTCATGGGTCGTGAACTTGTCTTGGGGAAGAAGCAATCGTGGCTTTTGGGAATAAGCTTTAGCTAACTCTACACATATCCAATGTTACTTCCTTAAATAAGTATGAATATCATGAAAATATTCCTAAAACATGATTTTGTCACCTTCTTATACTACCATATGGGAGACTTTAACGCCCGTCTCGGTGTTAACGGTCAACATGAAAAAGTTTTTTGGAGGCACGTCACGTGTTGTGAACTATTTTTTGGGGAAGAAGCAATCGTGGTTCTTGGGAATTACCATAAGATAACTTTGCACATATCTTGTGTTATCTCCTTAAATAAGTATGAATATCAAGAAAATCTTCATCGAACCTGATTTTATCACCTTCCTATACAGAGTACATGATACTTTAAATGCATGTCCTGGTGTTAATGGTGAACATGGACAAGTCTGATGGAGGTAGGTCATGGGTCGTGAAGTATTCTTGGGGAAGCAATGGTGGTATCTAGAGAATATCCTAATAGACGTTAACTTTGTGCTAGAACCATGGTAATGCACAGGACGTGTGCATTATCTATAATGATTTGGGAATAAAGCATTTTTAGCATTGAAGGACCTGGATAGAAATTCCTAATCCTAAATCCTAGACTCAAAGCTAATATATTGAAAGGATATTGCTCCATCAGATTATCAATGTGTGTTTTATTCTCCAAACCTGATTGGTAGGATTTAGGTCAAGACTGGAGCCTTTGCCAGACCCTACATTCTTTTACAAGCATGTAACTCGAAGAATCAATTGCTACCTACAACTACAAGAATGATAAATTGCCACCGAGTAATGTCAATGACACTCTAGGTCGTTATTTATGACTCATATGAAATATATACTCATGCATTCTCATGCATTCTTATTGTATTTGTAATGGACTTAGCTTATATAAAAGTTTGTAAAATAGAATGTCTTAATAGGATGTCTCTCTAGCATGTTTCCAGTTGAATTTACACTTTTGAGAAAGAAAGAATATGATGTTTGGTTGGTCGGAAAGTGAACCATACCTTGTCCGATAATTCTCAAGTAAAGTGAAAGGGAGAATAGGATCTGTATTCAATGAAAGGGATGGTTGAAACTATTCCTTGCATTGTTTGGTTGTCCAAAAAGTGAAACTATGCAAATGATTAGAGAGGCTATAATACTGCTGTTATAGAGGGATTAGAATTTATATATGCTTCTCTTACCAATTGTGCCTTTACCTTACTCATTTCTCGTGCCTGAGTTGGTAAAATGTCTTTTTATAGAAAGATTCTCTGTAACAACCAGTAAAGTACCTCGTCATCATGGTGATGCATATCAGTATTGAGTTTAGGGTTTATTTTAACTTCTGGTTTCCCAATTGCAATTTTCTGCTTAATATATAGCAACAATGTTATTTAATACATATCAGTAATTGTTAACATGTTCCAGGAGCCAATATTGCCTATAAAAGTAGCCATTCTTCGGCTCTTTCAAGTCTGACGGTTCCAACTCACAGTGAAGGGTTTACATCTGGAAGTCTTCTTACTCCCAGGTCTGAGGACGAAATATTATCTTCCCCACATTTGAAAGCATTCACGTTAACTGAACTAAGGAATGCTACGCGAAACTTCAGGCCAGACCACCTTATTGGCGAAGGAGGTTTTGGCTATGTTTACAAGGGGTGGATCGATGAGCACAGTCTCGGTGCTGCAAGGGCTGCAACTGGAATTATGGTTGCTGTTAAGAAGCTGAAACCTAATGGCCTTCAGGGTCATAAGGAATGGTTGGTATGTTGCCTGCATTACTGTCAATCTTCTCATTACGTTGTAATTTGACTCTGTTTTTTGAATTCCTAAGCTTCAGCAACTGGTCGGTAAAATTAACATCCTTAAAATCTTTGGCTTATTCTCTGGTTGCAGTGTGAGGTTAATTATCTTGGTCAGCTACATCATCAAAATCTTGTCAAACTTATTGGATACTGTTTGGATGGGGATAACCGTCTTCTAGTTTATGAATACCTGCCTAAAGGCAGCTTGGAGAATCATCTTTTTAGGAGTATGCCAAGTTCCTTTTCTCACCCTTCTTATCATGCAAACATGTTATGCTCGTTTTACGAGTCACGAGCTAGCATTCTTTTTTGAAGGATTTCTAGTTTTTACTTTAGAGCAAGATCTTACTTTTTCAGGTAAATTATAACTAACCTGTTTGCAGGAAGGGCTAGGCCACTTTCTTGGGCAACAAGGATTAGGATTGCCATAGATGCAGCTCGAGGGCTTTCCTTCCTGCATAATTCCGAAGAACAAGTTATCTATCGTGATTTCAAGACTTCCAACATCCTACTGGATTCGGTATGCCTATCAATTTACGAAACTAACATTGCTTTCATTTTGACGTGCATTTGAATTCAGCCTTAAATGTCCGTTAATTGTATAATAATTAATACCACGATTATCCCACTTTCAGGAATTCAATGCAAAACTCTCGGACTTTGGTTTGGCAAAAGCAGGCCCAACTGGGGACCGTACTCATGTTTCCACTCAAGTCATGGGTACTCAAGGATATGCTGCCCCTGAATATTTGGCCACAGGTTATTGTTGTCTTCTTTTATTTTATTTTATTTTTGGTGTGTTTAGCATTTTGTTTATGATACTTCTACGTGGTTATTTGCTGGGTAGCATATTTGTTTTGTACTGGGGCATGACCATATCAAGGATTAAACTTAAATATCCTTACACACAAGTGAAGCATGCACTAATATTTTTCTGGTCAGTGCATATATATCTTTTAGGCGTGTAATGTTCTTGACAGATAGTGCAATTTCAACCTTTTCTCGAGTTAATATCTCAAGTATGTGCACTGGCAGTGTCAATAATCTATATATTAAGGAACTTCAAATACTCAAAGTATGGCATTATACGTTAGTCTCCTGATAAGGCGCTTTAAAGGTATGCCCTTTGGTTCCCTTATTCTGGCTCTGCTTCAACAGGTCGACTAACCGCAAAGTGCGACGTCTATAGCTTTGGGGTTGTGCTGCTGGAACTGCTTTCAGGACGCCGTGCTGTTGACAAAACGAAAGTTAGAGTGGAGCAGTATTTGGTGGATTGGGCAAGGCCCTACTTGTGTAACAGGCGTAAGTTGTTCCGGATTATGGACACCAAGTTGGAGGGCCAGTATTCCCAGAGAGGAGCTTTTAGGGTTGCCGTCCTTGCTTTGCAGTGCATCAGCGATGCCAAATACCGGCCAAACATGTCTGAGGTTCTGCAGGTCTTGGAACAGCTCCCGACTTCCAAACAAGAACCCGACCCATCCAATCCCCAGCAGTCACCGTTGCAAAGTCAAGTGGCCAAGTCCCCATTGAGACACAGTTATCATCCTTCACCCGTTAACATGAGTCCAAGAGGATCTCCAATGCCTCTCTACATGAAAACCCCGCTTGTGAAATTTCCCCAAGGACGACTAGTGGAGAACGTCAGTGAAGGTGGACTTCCTACACAAAGGGGTGCCTTAGTGTAAATCCCCTTCTGTTTGAATCCTCCTCAACTGGAGATGCGAAGTTTTGTGGCCTTTTTTTGGTTTAGACAGATCATATAGGTATAGGATATTTTGATCAAAGATAGGATGATGCATAGTCACAGGCACAGGTTAACCAGTATCTCCAGCTTCACATAGAGAGAAAAATTACATAGTTACCAGCTTTTAACATTGTCAAATTTCCTATGCATCTTTTTCTAATGATGCAAACTGAGTTTAGCTCATTTCAAAGAAAATCACTATCCTTTTTTTCCCATCTTTATTTATTATCAACTTTTTTTTCCCAAGTATGGCTTGTGGTGGTATAATTATATACATGTCATCAGGCTCTATGGTCTGAGGCTTCAATTAGCAGCATTTAGTACAGTGTTGCGCTTTTGAGACCTCTCTCTAAGGAGAACATGAGATTCAAGTATCTCATCAATTGGGCTCTTGATTTTAATGACATTGCTTGGTTCTTTATGGAAAGTCGAATTGCCGTCTTCATGCAGGTAAATTGAAGCATTACTCATTGTTAAATAAGTTTATTGTTTTTTATTTTTTCCCCCTTCTTGAAGCTAGAGAGTTATAGGATAAAGGGTCGTATATCTCAGATAATCTGGGGAGGCTGAGAAATGGCAAACAGATTTCTCATGAAGAGGAGGGTCTATATACCCCCGTCAATCGTGACGGGACTGACTTGAACCCAAGATAGAACGAGCATTAGCAATGTATCTAGAATAGGCATTCGTTGCCTTGCCAACTAGTGATTTATTTGGGGATTGGGTGTATTATATATGTATATTTATATAAATATTTCCTGCTTTTTTGTAAGTTTGCAGGTATTCTGTGAGTTCTGTTGAAGATGATCTTAAGCACACTAATATCTGCATAAGCCAAAGGGTCAGTCATTCTTTGCTTCCATGTTTTGTCCTTGGAACTGAGCCAAACTATGAGTAATGATGCTACGGGTACTATTTTTAGTAATATTAGTGTCAAGTTTTGGTTTAAAAAATGGTATGTGTAATGTCCATCTTTCTTATTTGTGTAGACAATGCATACATACATATATATATGTATGTATGTATGTATGTTCCACCTTACATCGGTGAAATGTTTAGTAGGATAGTGTTCTGTGGACTGTTGATAACTTCTTATGGTTAAAGGCCAAAAAAATAAAATTTTGGGTTAATTTCGCTAATGGTCCTTGAGATTTACTTCTTGTCCTATTTTAGTCATTCACTTTTAAAAAGTCCCATTTTGGTCCTCAACCTATTACTTTGTTCCAATTTTGGTCTTTCTATTAGTTGACTGTTACATTTTAGATAGAAAAAAACCATGTGTTATCCATGTGATAGGCAATTAAATTAATAAAAATTTGATATAATTGCCCTTGGGACTAAAATAGAAAAGAAGGTAGAGTTAAGGGACCAAATCTAAAAAATATCTAAAGTTTAGGGACTTAAATTAACAAACATATAAAGTTCAGGACCATTTGTGGACATTATTATCTTTATTATATTTTGCATAAGTTCAATTGCTTAAACCAATAAAAATGGCAAAAAAGATTGATGTTGAATAAATGCCAATGAATTAACAATAAAACACCAAAATACCAAAATATTATCAAGACACTAAAATAATATCCTTTTCTTATCATTTTTCACAAACTTTACATATCCTCCTAATAATATTGATAATATTGCTTGCTCTTTAATCACCATCTTAAATTGAGAATGATCACCAAATACTTCTAGTTTGAAAATTTGTTTCGATATGTCTATTTTGAAAACACAAGCTAATATGAAGAGAAGACACAAGCTAATATATTATTTTTTGTTGTTAATTCCTTGTCATTTATTCAACTTTTTTGCCATTTTGATAGGTCTAAGCAATTGAACTAATACAAAATATAATGAAGATAATAATATCTGCAAATGGCCTTGAACTTTATATGTTCTAAGTTTTGGTTCCTTAAACCTTAGATATTTTTAGATTTCATTCCTAAACTTTACATTCTTTTAAGTTTTAAAAGGCATTTACCTTAAATTTTATTAATTTAACTGCCTATCGTATAGACATCACATGGTTTTTAATCCAAAACTTAACGGTCAATTAACGGAAGGACTAAAATTGGGACAAAGTAATAGGTTAAGAACTAAAATAAAACTTTTCAAAAATAAAGGACTAAAATGAAATAAGAGGTAAACGTTAAGGATCATTAGTAAAATTAACCCTAAAATATTCTTCTGATGCACCCCAAAAAAGGAAAAAGTTTTTCCCTGTTCTGTTCTGTGGAAGAGATCAAAAAAGTTAATCATAGTGGTAGCTTTCCTACATTTTCTTTAGTTATCACTCTCCACAGATTGCAATAATTGCGATCAAATTTCACTTCACTATTTCTTACCCCATATTTTTTTTCCCTTCATTGCACTAAAATGGAACCAACCAATAATTTCTAGGCCATATGTGTGTGTGTGTGTGTATTGGTTTTGGTCTTTAAAGGAGAAACATTAATTTTTCACAACTTACAAAAATGCCCCTCAAATGTACTACCTTGTTAAAAGTACCTTTTAACAAATCATTTATTAAAACTACTATTTTATTAGAAATTATAGATTTATTAAAAGACCAAGATACCCTTCCTTCTACTTACTCATGCAAATGCCGAAATGGGACTTGCCAGGTTCCGTCGTGGAACCTGTTATATTTTGTGTTGGAATCCACCGAAACCCTTTCTTCCGTTGTCGATGCTGGGTGCTAGATTGTAACCAGTCAACTTAAAATCAACCAATTCTAACATTTGTTTTGAAATAAAGAAACGCCAAATGCATCCGGTAGCCTACATGGGTGCCGAATTGTTACCTGGTAGGTTTCAAAGTGGAACCTATTAAATGCCAATGTCTTTTTTTGAAACAAAGAAGTACTAACTGCCTCCGGTCACTTACGTGGGTGCCAGGTTGTAACCTTCCAGGTTTCAAATAATAACCTACTAGATTCCAACATATTTTTTTAAACTTACCAAGTTCTGTCTTGGAACTTGCCGGGTTTCGTCACCAAACTCACTAGAACCCACCAATTTCAACACAGAACCTACCAAAACTCATTGGAAGTCGCCAAAAACAAAATCATCTCCAAAAAATTAATCAAATTATATTGAAGCAAAAATTTAGATCCAAATCTACAAATTGATCAAACTATATTCAAACAAAAAATTTAAATCTACAAAAGATTAGAAACAACATCAAAATATCACATGATAGTAAAAACAGTTCAAAAACAATTAGATTGACAAAACCATTTGCAAATTGAAGAACACTTAAAATATGAAAATTATAATAAATATTAATTAGATCAAGAAAATATGTAGATCGACAAAGCCAGATCAACATAAATAGTCAGATTGACAAAACCGTTTGTAGATTGAAAAGTTGATTAGATCAATAATTTGATATGACGGAGAGAAGGCATTGAAGGCCTTGGTTGGTGGAGGAGAAAGGGATGCGACCGTCATGGACTTCGACAATGACGTTGACAAGCTTAAGGCGGTCATGGATGGAGCAGGTGGCGACGACCATGTGGTTAGGGAACTAGTTGATGACTTTGCCGCTGGCGTTGAATGCCATTTCTCTGTTCTGACAATGTTGTAGTTAACCCGCGTCACCTTCTTTGGCTCCTTCATCTTCATGAACATCCTTATATTGCTGCCAGAGTACTCGGCACTTTGGTCCCACACCTCTAGCAAGAGCTTCGACCCCACCACATCATCGTAGGAGTTGATGTTGTAGGTCTTGACGACACAATTGCAACTTGTCGGCATCTCGTCAGCAATGGCGATCTTGCAATCCGAGACTTACAAAGATCGAGATCGATCGATGGGAAGAGAGGAGAGATGGCAGAGAAAGAAGTAGAGAGAGGGGGCAGAGATAGGAGATAGAGAGGGTCATAAACAAAGGAGAGAGAGGAATAAAACAAATACCAAACTAGGGTTTCTATTTGATTTTTGAACTAGGGACAAAAATGTCAAATTAGAAAGAAAATAAACAATAAAAAGGCAGTTTTAAGAGCATTTTGTGTAGTTTTCTCTTATTTTTTAATCAAATCATGAAGAACATATCAATCCAGAGTTTAGATCTTGATGACACCTAACTGTTGACCTTGTATATAAAAAGAACACTCATTATTCACCAAAAAAAAGTACAAAACCTTACTAGTTACCAAAAAAAAAAAAAACAAGTTATAAATTATGAAAGAAGAACTTGTTATTTCTGTCCTTAAAAAAAGAAAGAAAAAGAAATATTATTGTTTTCATAGCTTTTGTTTTAGGTTAATTAAAAAACTATATCCTTGGTTTTTAATATCATCGAATATATACCTTTGAATTGGATTTAATACCCAAATTTATACCTTACCTTAGTCACTAGTTGATTTTGACCTTGGGGTGAAGATCGGGCGGGTTGTATGAGTTTTGAAGATTTTTCAACCCATCTAATTAAAGTTCTGATGAGTTGATTTTAAATTTAATTCACCCAATAAACTCAAATTTTAAAAATAATCCACCCAATGAAAATTTGGTTTAATCAGGTGGGTTGATCAGATTGAACATTATAAACAAAAGAAAAATCAAACTAGCAATTTATCAAAATAAGAAATATATGAAGAAAGAACCAAACTCTCATATGTTGATTGTCTTATAAAGTTCTAATGTTATCCAAAAGTCATAAACCAACACAATTAGGTAAAAGTTTGCAAAACAATCTCAAATACATATCAACCATAACCAACATACTACATAGTTACCTAAATTAATAAACAAACCATAATAAAACTAAGAAAAAATTATCAAACTAAGAAAAAAAATTATCTTTTTAGTCGATAAATATCAACCATAACCAACATACTACATAGTTACTGTCACGACTTGAGAATGGGGGCCGTGATTAAGGGAAAAGTAAATAAAAAATTAAGAATTTAAACAGACTATTTAATATGCTTAATCGATATCCCATCGACAATAAACTAAAACAACAATCACCGCTAAGCTTGGGCTTAGAGTCTAGTAAGAATCTTACATGGTTTAATTACAAATAATATAATAAGACTAATATCGAGACAAGTTGTACAACGCATATATCATACAACAACTCAAAACTCCATGAACATCGAACTCAATCTTGAATCTAACTAGTTCTGTAAAACTTGGGTTTGGTCAAATTTTGTCATCAAGATTCCAAAGAGAAACACTTGCTTAATCACAGATTCAAACATGCATGTCGAAATCTAAGTAAAAAATACCAAGAACACAAACCAAGCTCACCATTTCCACTATATCTCACTTTGATCTAAAAATGAAAAAAGAAGAGTAAGAGGAATTTTGAAGAGGAAAAACAAATATAAGTAGATTTGGGTTTGAAATTTTTACCTCGGCTTCCACTTAGATAGTGTTAGAGATTCGTTTATACTAAAACTTCAAGATTGGTTTTGCAATTTTTTTGAGAAAGAGGGAATGAAATGAAAAAAAGAGGAAGAAAGAGAGCGTTAGGAGGTAGAATGAGAGAAAGTGATGTTAGATGCTTTATCTAATATGACAACATTTTTTTAATGGGAAAATGGGTTTTAGTGAGGACCATGCCATATGAACTTGTTTGATGAGAGTTTTTGAGTGTTTTATAGATTTTTGATTGTGTGAGCTTTGGGAGATTTGCTCATACATGAAGGAACTTCAAAATAAAGAATGATTTCAATGGCATGTTGGTAATTAAAGGGAAAACATGAACAAAACAATAATTTGGCCAAAAACTGACTAAAGTTAATATGTTAAATTGTTATGACTAGAATTTTACAAAGGCTTTGAATATCAAAATAATGCAATATAATTTAAAAAAATGCTTATAACACTTAATCAAATTTTTGCACACTGATTCATTAAATTTAACATATTTAACACTATTTAAAATTAGGGTGACACATTTTTAGTGGTGATCTACTATAGGATGATATTTAACTAACCAATCCATTCATAGGATTACATTAAACTCCATTATGGTTATCATATACAAGTCGCTTGAGAGTGTATATTCTTCTTGTTAGACGTATATTGCTTAAGGAGTAAAAATGTAATATATTTTTAGAGACATTTTTATCAATAAAGAATTTTTACTAAATCTTGTCCCCATGATGTTCATATTTGTTGAATGTATGTTAAACAAACAAAAGTCTGAGACTGTCGGTTTGAACCTTAAAGAATTACGTATATATGGACAGATTATACGAAAAACACGATTTTTAAGGCGACGGTCTAAATCATAAGATCCGCAATCAAAGGAAAAAAGTTGGGTGCTTTATTCATGTAAAGATTGTTATGTTGTCTATTCCTAACGGGAGATGGTTTGTCTTGACCATCAGAGGTGGATTCTGCAAATAGAAACATTGGCGCATTGTCATAGGTGACGATATGTTGGATCAGGACATAAAGTGAATTGATTTAGATTAATAATTCTGTCTCAGCAAATTGATTCACTTTAGACAATCATTTGTATTATATCTTAATCCTGAGATGAATAGTGGGCTCGTTGTCTTGATTTATGTCTTTTGATGTACCAAAGGGTGACATCTACATTTTATAGTGGTACGTATGTCAGTACGTTGGAGGCATGACTCTTGATAGTGTAAACCTATTATTTATAGATATGGAATCCATAACTCATTTTTAGGAGTAGTGATATTCTCTTATATGCGTTATCCTGTAATTAAAAAACTGGAGCGCTCAACCATTTAGATACATAGGTATAACCGAATGGTATACTGTCTTTGGATGGTAAGTTTTTCGATAGTGAGATAATAGAATGTAAGATAAAAATAATCGAAAAGGTAAGACATAACTTATCCTTAAGTCGATTATAGATAATCATATGGGGATACGATACATTATGATATGTCATGGAGACTTAGCTATACGGGCTTCATAATTCTATATAGTTCAAAAATGCAGCTCTAAGCTTTTAGTGGAGCAACATTGGAGTTAATAATTATGAAATGTATATTTGGGATATTAGGTTTTATAATTATTGGGAGCTTGAACTATATAGGTCCATTTGGTCCCATTTGCTGGCTCATAAAAATCTTGTAACGATACAGCGTGCTTTTTCAATAATTTGTGACTTATGTCAAATTTATCAGATTGGCTAAATTTGGTAAAATCAGATAATTCATGTTTGTTTATTGGTTGAATTAATTTTATGAAAAATTAATTCAAGATAAACTTATTGAATTATCGGGATCAGATAATTCATATCTGTTTATTGGTTGGCTTAATTTTGAATAAATTAATTCAAGATAAACTTATTGAATTATTAAGAATATTTATTTTCTTAAAGATTATCTAGATATGATCGTTTTAATCAGATAACTTCTCTATTGGATTATTTGAATTAAAACTGGAGATTTATCCCAAGAATCACGGGTGGGAAATAAAGATCCGCAGGGATCTTTTATCAGAGGTTCGACAGGACAATCTACCAGTTCGGCCTGCCAACCAGGCTATAAAAGGATCTTGCATTTTCACACGTGTTTTATCGGATATAGACTCTAATTTGATTTTTATTCAAAGTTTTGAGGCCTTATCTAATAAGAACTGACTCTTGGGCCCAACCTCTATAAAAGGGGAGTGACTCTTGATTCTGATTTGATTCTTATTCGATTTTTTAAGGCCTTATCTAATAAGGACTGACTCTTGGGCCCAACTTCTATAAAAGATTTGCAGGGATCTTTTATCAGAGGTTCGACAAGCCAATCTACCAGTTTGGCCTGCCGACTGGGCTATAAAAGGATCACACATTTTCATGCGTGTTTTATTAGATATAGATTCTGATTTAATTCTTATTCGAATTTTTGAGGCCTTATCTAATAAGGATTGACTCCTGGGCCTAAACTCTATAAAAAGGGAGTGAGTCTCTTTATTATTTAGATCAGTTGAAAAATCTAGAGTGAGACTCTGAAACTCCTTAGACAGCTACCATTCACAAATCACGAATTATAGCTTTAAGTATTTCTCAATTGGTTAGAAGGAGAGTCATCTAGGGAAAAGCTAAACGACGTAAGCCTACACTCACTCCAATCGTGGATAGAGAATAGCAAAGAAGACTAGTTGGTTGAGGCTCTTCTGAAACGTTACTTCTCTTCATGGATTGCTGGAGTTCTTTGGCATTCAAATGTAAATTAGATCTGGTTAATTTATGCATATAGTGTGTCAAATTTGTGTTTTACAAAATACTCTGATATAAAAAATTTTAAAATTCTGTTGCATACTATTTTTCCAATGCTCCTATGACTATACAAATGGATTTACAAATCATGAAAACCTCAACTATACAGCCAGTCGGGGAACTAAGAGCTAAAGAGGAATTACAAGTTTCAATCTCCAATTATAATATTTAAGCAAACAATATAGATATAAATGAATAGGTGGCACCAGTATCAAATAACACATGAGCCCATGAATGGGAGACGTGAATTATACTGTCTACCATAGAATTGTCAACTTACTTTAATTGTTCGATAGTGGCTGTAATAGTATAAGCCTGAGCTGTTGCTTTTCCTTTTCCATTGTTTCATTTTCCATGATTCCCTTAGCAACTACTTGCATTATTTTTTCTTCTAGGGAAATAAGGCCTTTAATTTGCAGAAACCTGTGGAGTTGGTTGACTATTATGTCTTTGTTGAAAACCCAAACCCTGTGGTCGCTATTGATAATTATATTGAGGTTGAAACCCACAAGGTTAGGTTATAGAAGCATGTGAAGCTAGTGAACTATGTTGTGATGCTACCTGATTTTGATTTCCTCCCAACATAGCAGAGCCAACTGGCTATTTTGGGGCCTATCCAGAGCAAAAGATGATTGTGCTGGGTGATTGGGGTACTTTCGTCTCAGATGTGCCACCTGTCCATAATTATGACAAGCATACAGTTGAAAATGTCTGCTACTCGAGGACCCATTGCCAGTACTCGCTCGAACCACTATTTTGCGAAGCCTGTCATTGGGACTTTTCTTTCTTAGTCATCTTCATCTAGCGCCCATTAGGTGCTTTATATTCCCCGTAAGAATTACTCTATCTCTGTATGTTAACTAGCGGCTACTAGCTTAAGAAACTCAGTTGAAGGGGTTGCCGCTATCATCTATCTGATCTTTGGCCTTATGTTATTTCAAAATTTTCACATCTAGCTAAGGCATCTATCACAGCATCAAGGTTATATCACTTGTTGGTGACTTTAGGGAACATAGGTATTGTGAAATATTGTCTTAAACTAACCTCAAGTAAGATTTGGCGCGTTAGAATCCTTCTAAAAGTTCCACCATTCTTCAGCTTTTCCTTTAAATACATATGTAGCAGAGTCAACCTGGTATTCTTGCAGAATCCTTAAAGTCTCCAGTTTCTTCTTGACAGCTTTTAAGCATTGTTCAACCATCCCTAGGTTAGGCTCCCTTGTAAACACATGAGGGTTTTGCTTCATAAATTCTTTTAATATGGTCAAGTGGTGTTACTCAGGATCTCAAGCCTCTACAGGTCTTTGTATGTTTTGGAAAGCTCAAAGGACTTGTATGAAATTGTTCATTTTTGGAGTAGTTGGTTGAGGCTGTTTTGTCAGTTGGGGTTGTTCAATTTCTTAAGGTTGTTCAACTTCTTGAGGTTGCTCCAATTGGATGAGTTAGTGGAAAAAGAGTTTATTCATCCAAGCACGTCACCTTGGGGAGTTCTAGTGCTTTTTATAAAGAAGCATGATGGGTCGTTAATACTTTATGTCAATTATCACTAGCTCAACCTATTGACCATCAAGAACAAGTATCCTTTACCACATATCGATAAATTATTCAACAAGTTGCGTAGATCTCCATATTTTTCCAAGAAAAAGATAGGTAGGATAGTGACTTGTGCACAAACAAGATGTGTTATGGAAAGTGGTCAAATGGAAGTCTTTTTTTAAGGATTGCATAATGTATGTTAGAAACTAGAAAGAAGTCTAAAACCAAAGAAGTACGTGTAAACTACAAAGGTTTATTTTTATAAGTATAAAATTATATTAAAATTACAATATATATAATAAAATATTATATATATTACATTAGGCGGGTTCGGGTTATCTTGGGTTATGAAAAATTGAATTGTATGAATTAATACAAATTCTTATTCTGATTCATCTGAATTAGATTATTTTGGATTTTATTGGTTAGGTTAAATCAGATTTTTGGATTTTTGTTCACCTCTATTTTGACCTTTAAAATAACCAAATTATCTTGATGCAAAAGTAAAAAAAAAAAAAAAAGTTAAAAATGTTAACAAAAACAAAAACTCAAGCACACAAACACGCATTTTTTTAGGTATTATTTACATTTTTGAAGTCTAAAACATTAGTATAAAGCTTTTTAAAATTCTCAAAGCTCTCTTATTTTATAAGTTTAAGGGTATTTTGGCCAATGAGATCAAAATCAAAGATTGATGAGAAAAAGATATAATATGATATTTTAAAAGTGTGATTAAAACTGAAAATTTTGAATTAAAAATTGTAGCATATGAAAGCTTTATATTGTAGCTCATTTTTTTTCTTGATAATTATAGCATGTGAAAACTTTATACTGTAACAACCAAAAGTTTAAGTTAGAATTGATTTTGCCAAACACTATATAAATTTGTTAGTTCAAATATGAAGATTGAAGGTTTACATTCGATGAGATAAAAAACTGAATGTATAATGTTTGAATAAACCTAAAATATAGGATATATAAAGGTATATAACCGAAAAAGAAAAAAAATTATTAATTTCGTTAAAAATAATAATAATAAAAAGAAGGAAGAATGAGGATTTTAGGCCATTTAAAAGGGAAATTTAAATTAATTAACAAGCCATTTAAAAGTCACAACTATTGATTAGTTAATTGAATGACAAAAATGCTTCTAATCTTAAAAGTAATTTTCCAAATTGAGAAAACCTATAACTGTTCGACAAATAGAGTGCAGCGAAAATTCAAAAATTTTTTATATCAGAGTATTTTTCAAAACACAAGTTTAACACGCTATACACATAAATTAACTAGATCTTACTAACCTTATTTGTTGAAGAGCTCCTGCAATTGATGAAGATAAAGTCGTTCTAGAAGAGCCTCAACCAATTGGTTTTCTTTGCTATTCTCTATCTCTGATCAACAATACGTGTGGGTGCACAACGTACAGCTCTTCCCCGGTGACTCTTCTTCTAACCAATTGAGAAATATCCAAAACTATCGTTCGTGATTTTTGAACAATAGCTCTTTAGGGGAGTTTCAGAGAGTCATAGAATAGAGTGTTCACTATTGATCTCTCAACTGATCTAAATAGCTATGAAGTCTCACTCCCTATTTATAGATGTTAGACCCAAGGTTTAGTCCTTATCAAAAAAGGCCTCAAAATTCAAATTTGGATCAAAATATGATAAAATCGCGTAAAAACATGTAATCAGATGATCATTTGGTCGACAAACCAAACTGGCAAATCGGCCTGCTGAAATTACTCCATCGACAGGCCAAACTTGAAAATCGTCCTACCGAACTTATGATAAATGATCCTTACGAATTTTTTATTTCCCACCTGAGATTCTTTGGATAAAGCCTTAGTTTTAATTCAAATAACCCAATAGAGAAGTTAACTAATTAAAGCAACCATATCTAGATAATCTCTAGGAAAATAAATATTCTCGATAATTTAACAAGTTTATCTTGAATTAATTTTTCACAAAATTAATTCAACTGATAAACAAGCATGAATTATCTGATCCTATCGAATTTCAGCCAATCTAATAATTTAACATAAATCACCAATTTATTGAAAAAGTACGTCGTATCGTTATAGGATTTATTTTAAGTTAGCAAATGGGACCTGATGGACCTATATGGTTCAAGATCCTGATAATTATAAAACCCAATATCCTAGATATGCATTTCATAATTATCAACTCTAATGCTATTTCACTAAAAGCTTAAATCTGCACTCTTGAACTATGTACAATTACGAAACCCGAATAGCTAAATATCCATGACATGTCATTATATATCGTATCCCCGTAGGATATCCATAACCGGCTTAAGAATAAATTCTATCTTATCTTTCCGATTATTTATCTCTTATGTTTTATTATCTCACCATTAGAAAACTTACCATCCAAAGACAGTATATCATTTGCTTACACCTATGTATCCAAATGGTTGAGCGCTCTAGTTTTTCAATTATAGGATAACACATATAAGAGGATATACAGGATAACACATATAAAAGGATATCAATGACTCCTTAAGAGGAGCTATGAATTCCGTATCTATGAATAAGTCTACGTTATCAAGATTCATGTCTCCAATGTACCGGTATGCATACCAACATGAATTGTGGATGTCACCCTTTGGTACATCAAAAGACATAAGTCAAGATAACGAGCCTATTGTTCATCTCAGGATTAATATACAACACATATGATTGTCTAAAGTGAATTGATTTACCGAGACAGAATTATTAATACAAATCAATTACACTTTATGTCCTGATCTAATATATCATTACCTATGACAATGCACCAATGTTTCTATTCATAGTGTCCACCTCCGATGGCCAAGACAAATCATTTTTCGTTAGGAATATGGACAACATAACAATCTTTACATGAATAAAGCGCCCAACTTTATTCCCTCAATTGAGGATTTTATGATTTAGATCGTCACCATTAAAATCATGTCGTTCGCATAATCTATCCATCATATGCTTGATTCTAAAGGTTTAAACCAACAATCTCAGAATTTTGTTTGCTTATCATACATTTAACAAATATAAACATAAAGAGGACAACAATTTTGTATATGAATAATAAATAAATTCTTTATTGATAAAAATGTCTCAAAAAAACATATTATATTTTCACTTCTTAGGGCATATATGTCTAACAATCTTCCACTTGCACTAAATGAGTAACTATGACAAATTCCACATCCCCATAGCATCCACATGCCTTTCAAAAACTCTCACAATTAGTGTCTTCATGAATGGATAAGCTAATTTATCATCGGATGTGATTTTGCATATAGCAACATGCCTGTCCTCTACGAAGTCCTTTATCACATGATACTTTTGATCAATATGCTTACTCTACTTGTTAAATCTTGGTTCCGTAACATTAGCTATCACTGCACTGTCATCACAATATAGCGATACTACCTTATCCATACTAGGAACTACCTCAAGATCCCCAAGGAACTTATGGAGCCACACTGCTTCCTTCTAAGCGTCACTAGCTACCACATACTCGGTCTCCATCATTGAATCTAAAGTGCAATCTTTCTTGACACTTCTCCATATAGTGACACCGTCGCCTAGAGTAAACAAAAAACCAATAGTCAATCTTCTTAAATCCAAATAGGGTTGGAATTCTGAGTAAGAATATCCTAGAGGTGTTAAATCCTCACCTGAATACGCAAGCATATACCCTCAAGTTCTTCTCAAGTACTTGAAAATATGCTTGACCGCAACTCAATGGTTTATTCCTAGATCCGACTGAAATCGACTCATTATCTCGACTGCATAACCAATATTTGATTGTGTGCAAAGCATGGCATCATGAGACTACCTACTGCCGAAGCATAAGGCACCTTCTTCATGTATTTTCTTTCTTCATCAGACTTGGCGAGTCTTTCTTAAAAAGAGTAATTCCAGACCTAGATGGTTACCCACCTTTCTTGGAATCCTGCATTGCATACCTTTTGAGAATTTTATTTATGTAATCCGCTTAGGACAAAGCTATCATTCTGTTTTTCCTATCCTAAAAGATCTGGATACTGAGAATAAAATTAGTTTCACCTAAGTATTTCATGATAAACTGCTTAGTCAACCATAATTTGAATGATGATAATGCCCTAACGGTATTGTCAATTAGCAAAATGTCATCTACATAGAGCAGTGAAAAAACCACCTTCTTATCCTTAATATGTTTGTAAACACATGGTTCATCTACATTTTGTACGAACCTATAAGTCTTGATCACTTGATCAAATCTTATGTTCCAAGAATGAGAAGCCTGCTTAAGTCCATAAATTGACTTTAACAGCTTACAAACCTTACCCTCCTGACCTTTAGCCTTGAACCCATCTGGCTGTACCATATGCATAGACTCATCAAGATAGCCATTTAGAAAAGTTGATTTGACATTCATTTGTCAAATCTCATAATCGACAGCGGCAGCTATGGATAAAAGAATGCGGATGGACTTAAGCATATCTACAGGTGAAAAGGTTTCTTCGTGATTGATTCCTTCCTTTGCGTGTATCCTTTAGCTACAAGTCTAGCCTTATAGGTTTTGAATTTTTCATTCACCCCCCTCTTTCTCTTATAGATCCACTTACACCCTTTAGGTTTTATCCCTTTAAGAAGGTTTACAAGTTCTCAGACCCGATTAGTCTTTACAGACTTTATCTCTGTGTTCATGGCCTTTGTCCAGAGTTTTGAATTAACATCTTCTATAGCCTCTTCATAAGTGTAAGGATCCCTGTCATATTCATCCATTTCAGCCAATAAGGTCTCATCATTGAACATATACCTCTCGGTTGATACTTGATCCTCCCACTACACCGAAGCCTTTTAGGTTGTTATTCGGTTGGTTTTTCTATACTGATTGGAACAGTTTCATTCAGAACCCCCGGAGTGATCGAATCACTTGCTAACCCTCAAGCACCACTTTGCTTTGAGGCTTAAAGTCATCCATGTAACTTTCCTTAAGGAATGTTGTATTAGTTGAAACCACGACTTTATTTTCCTTTAGGTTATAGATATAACCCCTTTTAGTCCTTTTTGGATATCCTACAAGCACATAAACTTCCGAACGTGCTTTTAGCTTATTCGTTTCCTTAAACAAGACATGAGCCGCACATCCCCATATGTAAAAACATATTACATTTTTACTCCTGGGGCATACATATCTAACAATAACTTCATTAGCAACCACCATAACCCAAGAGAGCAGGAACTCCCAACGGCTATGGCAGCCACCATCGTGTGATGCCCTGAGTTTTCAAGCCGTCACTTAACTTTCTTAACATCATTTTGTAAGCTTTAATCTTACTTACTTAGTAAGAAAAATACTGAATAATTTTTTTTTCTTTTCATTTCCTTTTAACATACTTAAAAGTTGTTGTGACATCTATTGCAACTTAAATTAAGACATCGCTCAACATTTTACTTTAAAACCATATCAAATCATTTCTTAAAACTTAATAAAAAACATTAACTGAATCATAGCTTAAAACTTAACTTTATAATTATATAAAATATTCCATAAAATATATCTTAAAACTTTGAAAACACTTCATCAAATAGTGAAAAAAACATTTTCTTTTAGCAGCGAAAACATACTATAGTAGTATCTATACCCAAATCTTCGCATCTGTCCTCCGTACCATCGAGCTCTTGAAATAGGCCCCACTGGTCACCCATAGGACTACCTACAATATGAAAGAACTTTTAATGAGCTTTCGCTTATTAAGGTCAAATGTAATCTCGCAAATCATTAAAACACGCTTTATAAGATTTTCTCATAAAAACCTTCTTTTAAAACGTTTTTCATAAAACATTTCTTAAACGTTTTTCTTAAAATGTCATTCATAAACCTTTTCTTGTAAACATGAAAATGTTTCTTATAAACATTTGAAGTAAAATGTTTCTCAAAATGTTTTTCAATAAAATATAAATATTTCATAATAAGGAATACAAGTAAAATCAAAATACATGTTTTCATTTATGCTCAATTACGAACATTTAGTTATGAGCATCCTATAAACATTCATTTCTTTCTTTAAATTTTATCTTTGTTCCTTAACTTTCCTTATCTTACAAACTTTAATGTTTGTACCAACATCATTAATCATGAGATCATAAACTTGATGCTTCCCTTGTGAAAGACTTGAGACCATCGAACACTAAGGTCATGACTTTAATTTTATTTTGAGTACCTCAAAACAAAGAAGCTGATACGACACTTACTTATCATCTTTACTTTACATTCTTTTTAACTTGGTGAGCATAACAAATGCTTATACATTATAGTGCTATAACTTAGCATTTAAACATTTAGCATGGCAAATGCAAACATGTTGCATATCATGACTTAAACGTTAAATCATATGGCATAACACGTGAAATCATACTTTAAATACATTGAAAATCATAACTTGAACTTTTAAAAACATTATCCATATCAAATGCAAATATACTTTAAACATAGTAGTTGCAAAATCATTGCAAATCTTGTTTTTAACTTTAAAACCTTTTGCATAACAAATGCAAATATACTTTAAAATCAACTTACATAACAATTACAAACACATTTGCAAACATACATATAAGTATTTGAAAATGATTTACTTCATGTTATAGGTGAGGTTTGAACTTACTTGCTATAACTTTAACGTTTTCGTTTCCTTCCTTTTCCTTTCATTAGTTGGCTTCTGTGTCTTGATCAAATGATAACCGACTTATTAGCTAACTTTTTATATTACCAATCTACTCAATTGATAACATAACTTAATCATTAATCGTTCATTCCTTTTTACTTAACATATATACTATCGATTTATTTTCTTTTACTTTGTTTTGTAACCCACTGGGTTACTTTTCCCTTTACTTAACTTTGTAACCCATAGGTTATCACTCTTTTTACTTAAATTTGTAACCGATCGGGTTACCTTTTTCTTTACTTAACTTTGTAACCCACCAGGTTACCTTTCTTTTACTTGAACATCCCTTGTTAAATTTCTCGTCTTATGTAACGGTTTCGTTACTTAACATATTATGAAACATTTTTGTCTAAGAGTGATTTGCTAATTTGGAGTGTTTAACTCCGTTTTAGCCATTTTCTTCACAATGATGATTTTATCCTTAATGCGTTTTTTGTCAATTTTGTAACCTGTTAAAATTTTTGCTTAACTTTTTCTCTCATTTCTTACATGTTATGGAAAAATTCTTGCTAAGGAGTGTTTTCCGACATCGGGCATTTTGGGTCATTTTTTGCCATTTTTAATAAAATAACCATTTCGTCCTTGATGAGCCTTAAAAAGCTTTTAGAACCCGTTTTTAAATCATCATAATATTATGAAAAACAAAAACAATGGTTTTCCTTTCAATTAAATCCATTTGGTGAAAACTTTACAGCTTTAACCCGTATCTTGAAAATCGTGACTTTTTGCTATTAACGTTTGTTTTTTTTTTCCTTGACTAAACTTTAAATCTTTTAAAACTTAGCATCTATGATTACTCATTACCTACAGTAGTGCAATAACCTAATGTTCCCTAGTGAAAACCTAGTTTTTACATGATTTTACGGTTTTGGCTCGAAACACAAAATCTTGACATTTTGCCCCTAGGACCAAAATCGACTACTTTATACCAAAACATTTATTTTTTGTAAGGAATACAAAAGTACCTTGGTCGAATTCAAAACGTTTCATAACGTTTTCACTTCATGAAATTTTGTGCTCAAAATTTTGTAAAATTCATAACTTATCAGCCCAGTAGAATTTTAACAAACTGTCCATATTGTCTTAACAGTTTCGATAGGATCTACAACTTTTGTATTTTAAATTTTCTCAAATTATAATGTTAAGGTGGAGTTTTTGGCTGATTTTCAAATCTACAAAACTTTTGCAAAACATTACAATTTAGTCCTTTTGGAATTTTATAAAACTTTGTTAACAAAAGTTGTTTCCCTCACTGTGTTGGCAGATTTCATTCCTTACTTGGAATATAATTTAGCCTCTATGGCCCTAAAACCCCATTCCTTTGAAACTAGTTAAACTTTACAAAGTTTAACAATTTCCTATTTTTAACCACAAAACCCTTATTTTCTTTCTTTTTTTCATCATCACCACCAATATAAAACATGAATTAATCATGCCATAATGTCCATATACATGCCGTAGCTCAAAACATTTCATCAAACACTTGGCGTACATAATTATAACATAAACCTTCAATCATATAGTTTAGAAATTTACCTAAACTTTACCAAGCCTTTTGATCCTCCTTTGCCAAGCTCAAAACTTTGTTATGCCTTCTCCACAAAAACCATGATAAAACCCAATCAAAACCCAAAAAAGCCCCATCAAAGTTCAAGAGAAATAACAAAATCTCTAAGAAAAACTTAAACTTTACCTCAAAACTTCCTTGTTCTTCCTCCTTGCATTTGCTTTTACTTCAAATCATAACTTGAAAGCTTGGATTTCATCAAAATCTTGAGAGGGAATTGCCTTACGGGGCAGTTTTTGGAGGAAGAAAAATGGAACATTTTTGGTTCCTTCAACAAGTGAACAAAACTTGATTTTTTATAAAATTTGATGACTCACCATCATCATCATTATCACTTATCATCATTTTTTATATAAAAAAATTAGCTTAACTTAGCATTATTTGATTTGACCACCTTAAGGGGTATTTTGATTATTTTCTCACCAAATTTGATGACTTATCATGTTAGTCATCACTTGCCATCATTTGGCTTAACTTGGCAATGTGTAATTGGGCCACCCAAACGAGTTTGGTAGTAAATTTTCATTCATTTTGGTGTCCCATGGTGGGTCCCACAAAGACTTCTTACATAGTCCAAATTTGTAATGACAGTATTTTTCCTATACTGTCGGTTTCTTTTCTATATAATTTTCGAAGTCTCACAACCTCTCATACTTATTTATTTCCACCTTTTAATGTAATTCTTATACTGCTTAATTTTATACAGTCTATATTTATACTAACAGTATTTTTCTTATACAACCAGTATATTCTTTAGACTGTTACAAGCTTACACAACATTCCTTACTCATTCATGTCCTTCGAACAGTATTGTTCTTATATTGCTTTAACTTTAAACAGTCTAATTTTTGTACTGTTTAATCTTACATAGTCCAATTCCTATATTGTATTACTTTTGCAATGTAACTTTCATACTACATAACTTTATCAGTGTACTTCCTTACGCTGCATTATTCTAGTACTGTATAATTTTTTATATTATCATACAATATTTTTCTTAAACTGTATTTTTGTCTTAATATGTGTTGCAATATATTTTACAACAATTAGGCTTCCCAACTTATTTCCATATAATCCCTTCTTTATTTAAGACTATGGCATGGATTTTACCTTGAAAGATCCTGTTTTTGCTTTTGTGGACACTATAAAAAAAATTGGATTAAAAAATAATCTTTTTGACACATATTTTGCTTAACATAATCTTTAGGTTATTGTATTTTTAATGTACTAAAAATGCTCGGGTGTCACACATCAATGGCTGGACGTCGCACTTGAAGCCACTGTCATCAAGCACGATTGAGATCTCCAATAGCTCACAGACGAAAGTGATAGGGAACGGCGTGGAGAGAGAAAGTAGGGAGAGAGAGAAGAGCAACTCCTACTGTCGCATTCGCATATCATCACTGAAGTCGCTGAGAAGTAGGCATTGAAGTCGTGTTGGAGCAGCTTCTTCGCCAGAGTGGTGGGGAGAAGCGTCGTTATCGAAGTTGTAAGGGGAAAGGTTGACAGAGCTGTGTGGGAGTAGCATCGTCACTGGAGTTGGGTGAGAGAAGAGGAGCAGAGAGGGGGAAAGGAGAGATAAAATGTATGCTAGGGTGTTTTTGAGAGGAGATGAAAAAGGCGAGGCAATTTTGAAATTTTACTTAAAAGTAAATATCAATTTATAGAACTTTGGTCTCTTTTTTAAAATTATGAAAATTTTAGGCTAATAATTTTTATTGCTCGATTATTTTATGTTGTTTAGGAGAATAGTACAAACCATTAGTTTAAATTTGAGGACTGTAACATATAATAACTTTATATTATAACATTTAAAAATTTTATATTATTTATAATTTAAACTACCACAACTCCAAATACTGTTTTTGGCTTGTTTGTTGCAATTTCCCATTTCTTCGTCAAAGGGTTTCAATGAAAACGCCTCCATTTAAACGATCTTATTTCATATCGACTCCCAAACTTTCTCAAACATATAAATCAACCCCTCCTCTTATTTCGAATCGCAAAATCGCTTCTTTGCGCCCCAGAGACCGACCAAACTGAGGTAATACGTGGCCCGGTTTGTCGTGTTCATGCCAGGGCTTTCTCTGCGGAAGTAAAATTCAAAGCTCGCTGGCTTTACTTCTCTCTGGTAAACCCTTTTCTTCGATCACCTCAATTTCCATTTCTCCTTTTCTCGATCATTCAATTTGATTAGATATGATTTTAGTTGAGAAAATTTTCCAACATTTTCTGGGTCTGATTTTGATTTGTGATTAGATTTTCATAAAATTTGAAAATTGAGATTGGATTTGGTGATTTTGGGCAGATTTTGGGAATTGGGGATTTGGGAGAGAGAATGGTGTTGGTATTGGCGTTGGGGGATTTACACATACCCCACAGAGCTCCTGATCTTCCTGCCAAGTTCAAGTCCATGCTTGTCCCTGGAAAGATCCAACACATCATTTGCACTGGCAATCTTTGTATCAAAGTACCTCTCTTTCCTCTGTCTATCTCAACTTCTTTTGCCTTGTTTTGATTGTTGTTGATAGGCACTTATTTTTACTGCAATTGTGGGACTTTTTTTTGGTTGAAAATATTGAATGCCAGGATTTCTCATTTGGACTATGCTTAATTTTTAATTTTTGAAAAAAACTCTTTTTTCCAAACCCCACCCTCGCGCCACTACCACCCCCACCGCCGCCCCCCGCCGCCCCCCCCCCCCCCCCTCCGAAAAAAATTGAAGGTGAGAAATTCTAATTTGGATTGTGCTTAGTTTTCTTCTTTTTCATATTTTTTGTCTCTATTTTCCGGTGTTGATGTTTGGGTTTGCTCTGTATGACGGTGCGATCACTCAACTGGGTACAAATGAAGTAGTTGACCAAGTTTAGGTTTAGCTGAACATGATGAACTGTGGGTTTTGAGATTTTCTTTTTCTTTTCTTCTTTGTTGTTTCAAACCAATCAAAGGATTATAAGGTTCTTTGCTCAATCATCTATTGAAGAGGATAATCTTTTTCTGCTCTTTGTTTATGCTCACAGAAGCTCCTATTCATGATTTTACCCTATCTTCATTTTTAATCAATTTACCTTCCCATGGAAATAATAATACTAGAATTTTTCATGGATTTTGCAGTCCTATACTAAGGATGGTTTCTTTTCAGAGAAACGATTTGGAAGTACTTTGTCCTGGCTAAAAATTCATCTCTGATGTTTTCAGGAGGTACATGACTACCTGAAGACTCTTTGTCCAGATTTGCATATTGCTCGAGGCGAGTATGACGAGGAGACACGATATCCCGAGACCAAAACACTTACTATTGGTCAATTTAAGCTGGGACTATGCCATGGTCATCAGGTTGGTTCCCTTTTGCTTCCCAATATGTATTTATTTATGTCCTTGAATGTAGTGTATCTTCTTTTATCCGGTTATGTTAGAAATTTATCTCTCAACTTGCACAAAGAGGATATGTAATACGGCTCTCGCCACATTTCCTTGTTTTTCCAATTTTGGGTGAGGAGAAAATGTTTGTACTGTGGTCTCTCCTGTCTAAAACACGTTACATTAAAGTGTAAGGTTTATTGTCCTTTATTCGCATTGTTCTATTATGTCTTGCCTCTTCCCTCTTATACAATTTAGTTGTGACAGATTTAAGTTGCTCCAGGTGTTAATTTTCTTTATCTCCCGGCACATACAATTTCTATGATTGTAGACATCATCTTCTCTTTTAGTTGAGTTGGTTATGGGATTGCTGTTGGATTCTTTGCAGCACAAGGTGGATTTGGTGTTTATTTGTTCATCCCGTTGGACACTTACATGTCTTTGTTGAGTTTTTTTTGCTTAAAAAACATTTACTTATGCTAAGGAATGAAATTTGTGAGAGAAACAAAAGGAGAAGAAGACCAAGGATAAAAGTCTGGTTCATGGGTAGTCTTGGAATAAAGATGCGCGGGGGGGGGGGGGGGGGGGGGGGGGGGGGGGGGGGGGGGGGGGGGGGGGGGGGGGGGGGGGGGGGGGGGGGGGGGGG